>BMAU01003389.1:205000-452500 GCA_019973935.1 Trichonephila clavipes | reverse complement strand
CCATGGGGGTGTCACAAGGTGGTCAGTCTGATGCGAAACCCCCAATGTTTAGTTCTCAAGCCAGCAAGCTTGGTACTCATTTGAAGGGCAGGGTCAACTTTGCCTGCTCAGTGCTTTAACCCCGGATTTGTTGCGTGGAAGCATGATACGCTACAACTCAGCTATTGAGCTTCAAAGAAATGAGACAACAATTATTATTAAGAGGACTTGGTACCCTAAAAATCACAAACATATCGTTTTTTTTTTATTTTCATTTAATCTTATTCTTTGTATTATTATCTTTCGATTGATATATCACTTGTGCATGTCGGAAAGTTAGTTGAAAAAAACATTTGAAAACAAATTAGGCAATTCAGCCACACCCCCTTTTAGAAAAAAAAAAAGCTAAAAAATGCGTTATGATAAAAAAAAATCTATTTTATAAATAGAAATAATAACTATAAAAAGAATGTGTAGTATTAAAAGCAGAATATTTCCGAGGCAATACAATAATGTAATTTTTTCTTCCATGTGAAATGTGTGCATGTAAAATTTTTAAATTAAGGCATTTATATATTAATAATTTTATATAATTTCAGTTCTTATTCCTGAAATATTTTTCATACAAATGTTATACTTTAATATTATAAGAAGAAAAACAGCTAAAATTTCTGTCGTGACAGAAAAAAAAAATTTTTAAGTTTTTCTTGAGTTTTCTTGTGCAATTAGTACTCTCTAAAAGTTGATCATTTATAAAAATGTGTGGGTTGAAAACATATGAAAATGCAATTATTTTAAAGAAAAACGTATAAGTAATATCTTAAAGTGGTATTTTTAAGTTTAATTAAGCTTATAATAATTATTTTTTCAGAATTATAAACTTTAAAGTGTTTTTCTCAGTTTGTGTTTTCCGAAACCTTAGTGCATTCAAAATGCTACTCCTTCGACAATTATTTACCAATCACTTTAATTTTTTCCCTGCGTGTTAAAAATAAAGCATGTAAAAAAAATTAGGGATCCGTTTTGCTATAAACTGAATACTTTTTTAAAAAAAAATAATAAAATGTAAGACATGTTGGCTTTTTCGTTGATTTTTAGCCTGTATATCAACATTTTATTTTTCTCGAAAACGAATAAAGTTATTCTAAAGTCGATTCCCTAAAGTTGTTAAGAACATCCATAAAAATATTATAAAAAATTTCAGGTCAAAAAATTAATTTTTACAAAAGGAGTAGGATTTTAAAATTTTCCCAATTTTCTTCAAAAAATTTAAATTTTTAAAATTGTGTGAATAATATATGAAAATTTTCATCTGGTAACATTTTCTTGAATAGAAACATGGTATAAAATGTTAAAATATAACTTTTAAATACGTAAATAAAGAAGTTTGCTCAAAGGGTGCCAAGTCCCCTTAAGGCGAAACAGTGCGATATTATGTGCGTCTTTCGGAATAGCTTTTTCAACAAATTCAACTTAGTTTCGTCATCATCCTGTGATTGTAGTATTCGTGAGACTTGGAAAACGTGTGTGTAGAACATGTAACCCTTTTCTGTGTTCTAATTTGGTCAGAGAAAGAAAGATATTAAGACTGGATTTCAAGGGCATAAATATAAATTGATCTGCTTAATTTTAAGAACTTCCACTAAAAAAGCTTTAGACCATTTCTATAAATTCATTGTAAACGTTTGAAATCCTTCACAATTTTCTTTTGTAATGTGATTTCTATTTATGTAACGCTTGTGTGATACTTCGAGGTATACCTGGAATTAGGAATGTTTTCTAGAGAAAAACCTTATAATTGCTTTAAATTCTTCATATACTTTTTACATGGTAGATATGGTTCTTTGAAAACCATGGAAAAAAATATATGCGAAATAGAGAAAATTAGGGGATGTGTTCCATAACTTTAAAAAGTCGTCTAAGATGGAAAATCTATCAATATTTTCCTATAACACTGCGCTAAAATGTAATTATAAAAACCATTTTATATATTTATAAAAAAATTTCGAAATTTTTAATATCGTACAGTGAAAATTTGGTCTATAAGTACATACAACATACGAAAATTCAAACTGAAATTAGGAATATACTACTAATAACTACTCCTCGCTACTTAATGACCAACGTGCACGTTTATTACGAACTGGATAAAAAATGCTTTCATGAGCGGATGTGTCAGATATGTCCAGCATAACTACCGGCTTTGATTCGAATGAATAAATTATTTCTTAATTAATGGCCTTAAGTTTTTTTTCAGTTATAAAATCAATTATTAGTGTTTTTTTTTATTTTTTAAGTTGCTTATATAATTCTTGACATCCTGCTACACAAAACTTTTTATTACATTGTAATTCTAATGTTCGCTTTAAGTTAGGATCACGAGCAAGACAAATTTGTTCAAATTTAAAGCTTGTATCAAATTTCAAGCCCTCGCGAATTAAATCAGGCGTTAGTATCTTAACTTCACCTTCGAATTTGTCATTTTATTGACTTATTTATAATAATAACCTATCAAAAATTCTATCAAATCGTCCTCGTCAAAATAGCACGAATACCCCATTTTTTAAATTCAAGCTAGAACAAAACTTTTGTGTAAAAAAGCGTACACTGTGTTTCAAAAACGTGTAAAGAAATAATTGGGTGTAATTTTCCCTCTAAGTGCGCATATCTTATTCTATTCCTACTATTAGCTCCCTCCCTCTCTCTATTTATTTATTTATGTATTTATTTACCTTGTTCAGATTTTCAATCGTTAATAAAGTACTTTCTATTCATCCAATCAAGTTCAAATAAATTTTTTAAACTTGTAGTGGATGACACTTGATGCTAATACAATTTTTGCAAATGTCAATTAATTAATTAAATTAAATTAAATTAATTTCAGGTTTTTGACGCTAACTTAGATTTATCTCTTCTGTTGTAACAATGTAACTGTTAATACAAAGACAAAAGTTGGCGTCGAAAACCTGTTTTTCAGCCAAACTAGCCAAATCGGTTGTGCATTGTTACAACAATGCAGACAAATCATTCTCTTTTTTCAATTCCTACTATTAGTTCACTCTCTCCCTATATATAATATATATATATATATATATATATATAATTTTATTCAAATTTTCAATCGTTAATAAAATACTTGCTATTCATCCATTCTAAGTAGGAATTGCCTTAAGTTTTTATATATTACTTGTTTTAATATACAGTGACATATTTATTGTTTATCTAAATAATCATACATTATATCATTAATTTAATAACTGGCGATCGTATCATTTCAGATGTGCCACCAACACTCATATCTGCCTTCCCTGAACATACTGCGCATTCAGGTGACACCATTTCCTTAAAGTGTGTCACCACAGGAAACCCGATACCACGGATTACTTGGTTCCTGGACGATATCCCAATAGATCAAGGACCACGCGTGACAGCCGTTGACAAGATTGGCGATTTAGGCCACGTCACTGGCATCCTCAACATAACTGAGGCAAGGGTGGAAGACAGTGGCGAATATCGATGCCAAGGAGAGAATGATGTTGGAACTACGTTTCACGCCGCACGACTCAATATCTATGGTCCACCTTTCGTACGAGCCATGAGAAATGTGACAGCAGTATCTGGTGAAGATCTGACCATTCGGTGTCCCCATGGTGGTTATCCCATCAAAGGAATTCGGTGGTTTAAAAGTATGTAATTTTTTTTAGAAATATTTAGTAAATTTCCATTTTGTCTGATCATTTATTGTTGTAGTTTTTCCTAATGCCCCCTGACTAACAGTGTCAGATCATGTACCACGAAAGTCATCGCAGCAAAGAGTTAGATTGCACGCCTGGAGTTATCCGTAGATTTGAGCATCAGGCAGGTGCCAGTGTGATTTGGCTCGGTTCTTCACCCCAATTCTTAGATGCGCGTGCACCCCGTTGTCTAATATTTTAACCTGCCACTTTTTTGGTTCTAGGGGACTTATATTTGGGGAATAGTAATAGCTATTGTTATAAACCATATCTATTAGAACGCATCCCCCCGGTGCATTCCCCCTCTACAGCTTTTTGGCCAATATTTCGGCACCCGAGCATCATAGTCCATTCGGACCTGGCTCATTCGATCCCATTCTATCTGCTATTCCAGTTATTATAATTTCATGTTCATAGGGCTATTTCTACCATAGTTTTTCCCCTCAGGAGGCTCACATTTTTTTAGGTGAGTACGGGTGTCACAATCCCGAGGTATCCTAGTGATATTTTCCTTTTCCCAAGGGGTTTACTCTCTTTGGTAAACACGGGTCTCACGAACTCGGGGTACCCAAGTGATCCTTCTCTTTTTTCGACCCTCTTCTTGGCATGAAATTTCATCTTTTCTTCTTTTCCCGTCTAGACCACAGACCACAAGTTCAAGAAGTACATAGTTCAAAGTATGAATTTTTTCTAATGAGAAAATTTACAATCCTCTACTAACATATTTTCGTTTGCATTCTGCCTTGTGTTAATTTAATTTCTTTTTCCCTATATTTCTTTCTATATTTTGATTATGTTGCTTTATTTGTTTTCAATTAACAACGTTGGTTAGCCAACCCGCATATTTGCCGTGTTGGCGTCCCGTAAGGAGGAAAATGGTGTCCTGGGAATACCTTTGGCCCACGCTTCGCTGTAGACGGGAGGCAGGAGTGAGCCCGCTCCTGTCAATCGGCTGGTGATACATCTATTTGGTCTCTCGAAGAGATATTGCTGTAGGGTTAGTGCTGCAGATAAGGGGTGGCGGGTTTACCCGTTGGATCCCCACCCTGATGCTGTATCACTACATTCTGGGTGTACTCCAGGTAAGCGCCGTGCCTGGTTTTGCCATATGACCGGCACACTGCCTCCCTTGTTGCACTCCGTGGTGGGTGGAGGCACGCCAGGATGAAGTTTTTTCTTGCGCATATGGATCCAAATATGCTGTACCCGGGGAAAGGCCTTGTTTTACCCATTCTAAATATCGATAAAGTTTCCGAACATGCTCGTTTCTTAATCCTATCTCTTCCTAACAATGAAATGTCCCAAAAGTCACCGTTTGCAATTCAAAAAGCTAGTCAAGGAATAAGCATCGAAGCCAAATCGGTCAAAAAGTTAGGATCTGGTGATTTGTTTATTGAAACATCATCTGCCTTACAAACGAAATCTTTCTTCTTAACCAAAACATTTTTAAACAGTCGGTTAACTTTAAATCTTCATAGATCCTTAAATTCTTGTCATCGTGTCATATCTGAAACGGATCTTTTGTGCGCCTCCGAAGCAGAAATCTTGGAAGGACTTTCTGACCAAGGGGTTCTCGAGTCAGAAGAATTAAAATAAAAAAAGACTCGTCACTTTCCCCAACGAAGCATTTAATATTAACTTTCAATAGCCCCAAACTACCATCTACAATAAAAGCCGGATATCTTAACTGTAAAATACGCCCTTACATTCCAAATCCTCTGCGCTGCTTTAAGTGCCAGAGGTTCGGTCATTCTCAAACTTGCTGCCGCGGACAACTAACATGCTCTAGGCGTGCATCTGTATGGCATTCTTCTACAGATTGTACCCTAGAACAACGAAAATGCATTAACTGTTCACAGCTTCATTCCGCCGATTCCAAACTTTGCCCAAAATGGAAAACTGAAAAACAAATACAAGAAATTAAAACCAATAAAAACATATCGTATTTTGAAGCACGCAAATTAATATTTCCTCAGTTAACCCAAACGTATGCTCAGGCTATTAAACCTTCAACTATATATCCACAACTACCCAAACAGATCCAAATATAACAAACATAATCTGCCCACCTTTACAATGTCTGAAACCCGTATCTTCTGAAAATTGGATGCCTAGTTCCTCGTCTTCAGTGTCTACCGTCTCCACGTCATCTTTATCTACTCTACTCCCCATCTGCAATGTGGCAGCCGAGTGGTATAGGTATCGGACTGTGGCTTGCTTTGTCACGGGTTCTACCACTAAAGACCCGCCGTGTAGGGCAGCGATGCACGTTAAATCTGTCGAGAGCTGAAACGTCCTCCCGTTGGTGTGGTGTGGTAAGGAGAGGGGGTGCCAATGTCGTCCACAACCATGTTCAAAAATTACGTGGTCCGTCGCCAAAAGCCCTTGTAGCTGAACAGTGCGACGTAAATATTCAATCAATCAATCCCCATCTACAATAATACCAACAATACAAAGTGAGTCTTTGTTAAAAATACCCATTCCTACTACTACTACCATTCCTACCTGAATACTTCTGTTTCATCTTTAGGATCTGAAACCCGTTCTCTTACAACTCCTAATAAATTTAATGCACTTTCAACTGAAATTCAACCATTAGTTCCCTTACCAGAGTCTGACCCTACTACATCCAACATTGAACATTCTAATGAACCTAAAATCCCACAGTGTGTAAAACGAAGTTCAAGAAATAGAAAAAAGCGCCCAAAAGTACAGAAACCAGAAATTGAAATAAAAATGGCTCCACATAGACCTAGGAAGGACAGAATATGCAACAGATGAGGAGGACATAATAACTTATGACGTGGAGGAGGAGGAACTTGAGCCAGATCCTACGGATAAATTCGCCATTAAAGAATGTCCTACAAATTTGCCTAAAGGATATTTACGCGCGTTAACTCCATTCCAATACAGGAAAAGTAGGAACTAACTTTTTTTTTCATAAAACCTTGACTGCTGTGACATTGTTTTAAATTCACATTTTTCGTTTGTCTATTTTTCAAAAGACCTGCCTGACTTGGTGGGGATATTCCCCTCTAAATTATGGTAGATTTTATCATTCAAAAACTTTTTTTTACATGATTTGATATTTTAACTTATTGAAACTATATGTTCAATGTTTTTTACTTAATTTATGAAATGTTTTAAAATTTCAGCATATGTTTGGCGCTTAATTTAATTTGGCGTTTAATTGCTTTTAATATTCTCTAATAAAAAGTGTGTTCTTATCAGTACTTCAAATTTTTAATTAATTTTAAAATTTAAACAAATGTCTGGCTCAGTTTGGCCGAATTAGGCTCTTGCGCTATAAAACCCCAAAACCAATCACTCACTACCATAGTTTTTAATTGTTTTAAACTTTTAAATGTGTTTAAATTCACAATATCTTGGATCCTGTTCGAGTCTCGGACTTGAGATTTGAACCAACTGTTCCACTCGTCAAGACCCATCCAGTCATCTACTTCATTCCCATTGTTGTATGCATGGGGAGGGCTTAAGCACTCAAATATCATGCTCCCATGTTAATCCTATGGGGACTGGAAAAATGTCACCTCCCTATGGAATTGAGCTTGAGTCTTGATTTTTGGAGATCCGCCATATTTTTGTATTAGCTCGAGCTGTACGTGAAATTGGTCCCCTCCGGTGCTCCCCCCTACAAGGCTTCCCCAGTAATAACCACACCGGCTCGAATCCTATGCCACCTTTTCTGGAAGTTTTAAATTTTTTTAAATACCACATAGCTCCGAAGATTTGTGAGGTTCGTTTATGAAACTCAGAACTAGGTTCTCCTCGTTGAACTCTTTCATCTGTTATAATTTGTGTGTAGATTATGGGCCTAGGGGGCGTTATCACTAAAATTAGAATCCCCATATTATTCCAATGGGGTTCGATCTTTTGATGACGTCACGATGTTACAGAGATAGAAGGATGGAACTTTGGGATCACCTACTACTCTGTGTATCGTTCAGTAGTACGTGACCATTTACGTCGCAGTTGTTCCTCCCCCCCCGGAATAGTTAGTTTCGTTTTCCTTTCCCGAGCTAGCACCACACCATTTGCAACTACAAAATCCGAACTGGTTCGAATGGATTCCTCTTGTGTTTCCTCACAAACAGGCCGAGTTTCGAGTTGCTGGGTGCCATGCTTCCATTTTATTTGTCTTAAAATGTTTTAATTATTTTAAAATGACCATAACTCGGGGGCTCTTCAGGCGGATGTCTTGATTTTCTCATGAACGATTCTTCTCCCCCGAGACATTCAATATGAGATCTCTGGTGTCACATTTGGTTCACCTCATCTCCAGATACAGTCTGCCGACCCCCATGTTATTGGTCCTATTGTCAATGTGCGGGGGTGTTTACATTTATTTAAATCGTGAATATATCGGGTTTATCTGGTCTGATTGACTTAAGGTTAGTATCGTTCAACTCTGCTCGTGACCGTCTTTTGTTCTTGGCCCAACTTGCCCTGCTCAAGATTTTTAGAAAGATTTTAATCTTGTTACGCCAAAGAAGTATAACTTACGTGCGTACATAAGAACACACACACTTTTTATATGTTTTTTTACATAACGTATGACAATATTCGGATAAAAAACGATTTTTTAAAATTCAAAACAAAAATTCATGCATTTAAAGGTTAAAACGATTATTAACTTCCTTAGCAATAAGCATAAATATTAAAGGGGAACATATGAAAGGAGTTTTGTGAGTTGTATAATTGTTACTTAGTATTTACTTTATTTAATCATTGTAATTATTATTCAAATGAAAATTGAAGAAATTCTAGAAATATTCACATTTGGGGAGTTATTACTTTAAGCTAGCTAAACAACATTATTGGATAAGCTTGTACTGAAGGGATGAAACGTAATATTTACAGAATATCCAATACCGATTACTTATTACCACTATTTTCTAGTTAATGGAAAGAATATTACCTACTATATTTCATGTGATATCCATATCTAAGAAAGGAACAAAGCATCAAAAATTGGACGTAAAGTATTTGAAAATTGAATTGATTTCTCCTTGAAGTTTCCCATTTTGCAAAATAATCCATTTAATATTTTTTACCAATTGTTTGTCATTGATGGGCATACTGAATTATTTTATATGTACGATATCAACTCAAAGTATACAGTAACTATTTAATTTATTCAAAGCATTAATTATTTAATTATTTTTTTCACTTGGCTGATCAATATTTAATTGAAAATAAAATGCATATATACTTATTCTTTGGCAATATTTCAGTCATAAAGATTTCTGTATTGAGATTAATAGCAAAATAATATTTCCATATGTAACAAAATTTAATTTCAGTCCAAGTTCACTACTGAAGAGTTTAAATTTGAACTTATTCATCTTCAGAAAACAAAGAAAATTAGGATATTTTTTTCTTTCTTTCCTTTTTGAAACTAGTAATAATACTAAAAATATATCAGTTCTTTATACTAGTTTAATATGTATCCATATTTCTAAGAGCACCTATTTATCTGAACAATCTTTCATAGGTCCATAATCTAGTTAAGTTTTTTTAAGCTACTTGTGTTTGTCTTCTAAAATATTTACTTGCCTCCCCGAATTTCTTTACAAAATGAGAAAATGTTTTGACAAACAGCTTTTAAAATGATTTTTCATTTGATCTTAAGACATTAAGGTTTTTTCGTAAACATTTTTAATGAATATTAGAATCTAATTATTAAAATGAAAAGGAAGACATACAATTTGAACAATAGGTGTTTACCCGAATAATATTCGATGTCTAAAAACGAAAAAAAGGAAATTTGATGATAATAAAAGGTTAACCTGTTCACTATAAATTCCAAATATTAGAAGCCATATTTGTGATCCAAAATATTTATAAGAAAACAGAAAAAATTTACTTCCATTCACTTATAATTTTTTTTTTTTACTAATTTCGTTAAATTAGAGTTTGTATGTTCAGAAAGAAAATAATGAAGCCACGTTCAATGAGATAATTTCTTTTCAACAAAATTATTGAACCTCATATAGATATTTGGTCATGAATGTATACTCATTATGTGCTGCATAATGCTATTTTAATAATTCTACTTATTTTGCGGGGTTTCAGTTCCCAATCCATTGTCTTTAACAAAAGCCTGCCCAAATTTTCAATACTTATCGAAACTATAAAAAACATAATTTCCCAGCTTTCATCTTTTTATCAAGCTTTAAAAATTAATTAAATATTTTTTAAAAACTCAATATTCAAAAACGGTTATTATATTAAATAAACACATATTCTCTTGAGCCTGATTTCATGTGATGATAGAAAACAGAAAGCTAATCGAAAACGACTGGTTGAGGTGCAAAAATTGATTTATGTGACAATGTTACGTATTTTACTTACAATAATAAGACTTAAATTGATTTTGTTTCTTTTACTATTAGTTTCATGTGATTGGAATCTTCCAGCTGAATAATTTGGAAAATTTCAATCCCTTCAAAAACCAATATACGCTTTATAGAGTAGTAGATATAAATTTTGTTTTATATTTAACAAGAAAATGAAACATCAGAGAAAGAGAAAAAGATGAAATCATGAGCTTGCTTTTTAACTAATCAGCATAAATTAAATTTATTTAAAGGTATATATTTGAATTTAAACTATTTTACATCAAGCATTTACTTTTTCTGTTACTTTTAAAGAAAATAAAAATCAAAAGTATAATTTCGTTTGCAGAAAGACGATGTTTGCCTTTCTTTAACTCTTATTGAATTTTAAATTAATATTTAAATGGTGTGGATTGCCTTTTTAATTAATAACACAATTTAATAAACCAAACAAATTCATTTAATAATAAAGCAAGAAATGTAACCATTACTTGTTGACTCTTCCCTACTTTATTGAAAATAACTTATTAAGTTAATTACAGCAAAAAACATAAAATTATTAAGCAAATAGTTTAATGCATCAAAAGTAATTTCAATGTCAAGCAAGATTAATATAACTGTGTTACTCTTGCTTAATTAGATTTAACAAAAATAAATAAATGTTTATCAAAATACCATTTAATGTGCGATGCAATATTTCTTTAACAAAATTAAAACCATCTTGCTATTAATTGGATTTTGTTACTATTTGATTTTCTGCCACATTACTTTTGCGTTCCTCTAGAATTACTTTATTAAATAGAGAAAATTTTAATTATTATAATTTTGTTGTTTTTATAAACTTCAAAATATTTTCAGGATTTTACCACATTGTATATATTTAAGAAAGGCATTGTACTTTATGTGTGTAGTATTTCATCCAGTTAATTTCATGTTCCTATTTAATTGCTTTATTTTTCCATATATATCTTAATGAAGTAATCGTTTTAATTTTATTCTTATAATTTATCTAAACCATTTAACCTTTGAGCCCCGTGAAAATTATCTGATATGAACGTAATAAAACTAAGGCTTATATCTTCTGAAACCATAAATATTTTATTCTTTTCCTTAAGTTTCAACGTATCATTACAGTTTTATTTAAGAAAGCTTTATGTATCTCACGCAATAAAACAACTTTATTGCTTGTACTACTGATTTTAAGAAATAAAGCTATGGAACAAAGCTTTTATTATGTGGAATTAGAATAAAAGCAGCAAAAAAACTCTTAAGTATCTCAACATTTTAGGCTTTAAGTATTAAACAAATTTATGATAAAAGTTTACAAATATGTGCTCAAACAATGTTTTTATGCAGATTTCAAAAAAAATATACTTCTAAGTTCTTAAAAATTTATTTAATCCACAAGCAAATAATTTTAAAATTTATTATGTAATTTGTTAAATTATTGCCTTAAATTTTTCTGTTGAAACCAGTATAGTTCAAGACTATAAATACATAAAACAATCTGATGAATGTTTTAATACTATGTGCAGATAAATATCCTGTATTATACTTCGAAGTAAAATATACATTTATTCATTTATTTAGTTTCATGTGAAGAATTACATTAACAATTATATAAATTTAAGAAGTATATAAAAATTTTCAATTTAAACAAATTATAATACAAGCTTTCTTAAACTTCTTCACGAGATCGAATGTTCTAAAATAACATATTTCGAAGAAAGATTTTTTTATAAATCAATTATTTAATATTATTCCAACTTTCCTTCAATTTGTCTTTTGTATAATTTGAATGAAAAACAGATAAGAATTTTAAATTTGAAGAGAAAGAAGTTAAATTACTTCATTAATTCACTTGGCTTTTGATCCTCAAATACAAACATTAACAATATCATTGTATATATTATGTCTTGGACCACCAGTTCATTAACATTCGATAGCCGCCCTCTCCCCCTTTATGTATCAGGCTGACATCGTGAACCCCCAAGATTTTGGAAACTATTTCCTGATTCGCAACTCATGGCTCAAAAATAAGGTGTGACGCATCTATACGCGTTTTTCCAATTAATCCTCTCGAGATTAACTGGAATCAATTCGCGTTATTGATTCTAATTAATCCGCAATTCTGGTATCAATTCGCGTTATTCACAACCAACCCTTTGGATGAAGAGAATTGTGATATTTAAAGAAATTTACTATAGATATATAGTTGAGGTTTTCTAGCTTGAGAGAGAGGAGAGAAGACATATTCGAGTCAGGTGTGATTGCTACTGAAAGTATAACGTTAAAGTTATAGTGCTTTGATTCTTATTCGGAGGAAACTTTAAAGTGACAATTGTTCACTAGGATTGATTTGATATTAAATTAAATCGGATGATAGTTTTGATCCTTTATTAAATAAGAATCAAATTTGATAGTCTCTTAACCATTCCCACTTACCACCGTTGTTCCACTTTCATGGTTACTATTGAGACATTCATTTTCTATTATTAATTGAAATTGAGTCTGTTCTTTGTGTAAATAAATAGATTAATTGGATCATATCGAGTGTTTCTTCCCTTCCCCCATACATCTAGGTGCCACGAGCCTCTAACAAAGGTTTTACAATAATTCTAAAACTGGGTCTGCTTCATGTACAATCCTTTAAACACTTCTTTTTTCCTTTAAGAAAACAGTAAAAAGCCAATTAAAAATATTTCAAAATACTAATATCAAATAAATAACGTAGCTGTGTAAACTAAAATTTTTGATGTTAAAGATGGTAATGCATTTCTTTTTTTCATTGGGAGCAAGTTTTTTATCCAGTCTAGGCTGGCACATCTTTTAATTTTTTCATACCTTTCTGAGTGTGTAAAAGAGGAAAATTTTAACATATAATGAGAGACCGGTCGCAGACTTTCTAGATAAGAGCTGGGCATCTCCTGGGACCACAGTTTCAGAACCGCTGTTTTAAACAATTAGCTATTAATATATAAAAAAGTATAATGATTTAAAAATAAAAGTGATAAATAAATAATGTAGAAATATTAAGTCAATTCTCCTACGGAGGTAAACAAACAAATTTTATTTTAGTCACTCTTTACGTATTTTATAATAATTGTAATTATATCATACATATGGCAGAATCACAATATTAAGTGTCAATTAATTTTTATTAATTATCAGTAAAGTATCGTATTTTCATCCAAAACAATCGTGTATACAAAATTTCAGTTCAACTGAATGCTTTAAAACAAGAAAAAAAATAAAATCTTTTAAAGTTCTGACCCAAGTCGCCAAAAATGAAGCCAACGTGATTGTATCTGAAACTCTTTAAATAATTAGTTTCAGTCAATTAATTTTAATTAATTATTATTATCGTATTGTCACCCAAAACAATCTTATGTAGAACATTTCAGCTCAAATGAGAGTTATAAAATGCGAGAAAAAACCTTTAAAATTTTGCAATAAGGCACCAAAATTTATGTCAATGGGGTTGTATCTGTAATTCTTTGAATAATTAATTTTAATAAATTAATATTTATTAATTATAATTAAATTACCGTAATTGTCATCCAAAAGTATCGTGTATATAAAATTTCAGCTCAATGGAGCGCTTTAAAATGTATTTTACTAACGATTGAAAACTTGAACAAGACATACGGAGATTGTGATGTAATAGTAAAAATTTAATAAAAGAGCCCTTGATGCCAAAGCATGTCACAACATGTACATGTGCATATTTTCATGAGCTGAAGTCATGAGTCTAGTCAAACAATTTACAATCGCACATGAATTTTCAACTGTGACACAAACTGATCGGATATCACGAAAGTCTTTGGTAAATTGCTACATAGCTATTAGTACGAATTTAAAACATAAATGATTGTAAAGCTAGTAGCAAGAATTGAATAAGATAAAGGAAGAGCTTAAGAGTAAAATTGACGTAATTTCTTGTTCAATATTAATAACTTTATTTAATTTTATTATTGAACTTGATGAGGTACTGTTAAGGCCGGATTACTGATGGGTAGGCTGCGTTAAGACGACATGTTTGTTATGCGATAGCCTTGGAATTTTCGATAGTAGGTTTGAGAGAGTCTAAGAGAGTGTGTTGGAGTGCCTTGGGCCTTTATAGAGAGTCTGTGGATTTTCTCTTTTCATCTCTTTAAAGGTGGAATATGTTCCACTTTGAAAAACAACACATGAAGCAGAATCACTTCTATTTGGACGTAGTTGGGATTACTATTCAGTCATTGGTCCTTGTCACCCTTGTGCGGTGAAATTTTGAAGCCGGAGATTGGAGTGGGAACTGCGCTCATCACTTCTTTGTCGGCTAAGATGTTCACATATACCCACGTCAATATATATTTAGTAATATACATTGAATGTTATGGGGGAAATCCCATTTTATTATTTCCAATATATCAGCAGAAAATTTAAAATTTCAATGGAAGGGAAAATTGTTTTAAAATAAATACACATACATTTTATATTCAAGCAAACATTTTCATTATATTGTTTGGCATGTAACTCTTTTCATTCTAAATTAATACAATAAAATATTTGACACTCAAAAAAAAATTATACTTTTAGTTTACTCTTAAACATTCCAATTGAAATAAAATAATTTAAATAACATATTTAATTTATAGAGAGAAAGAAGCGGTGAATTTAATGTTTGTACTTTAAATCAGAATAAAATTATCTGAATGTATTTTAAAGTGTTACTGAAAATATTTTAATGTTATTAAACCAGTGTTCCTCAAACGGTAGGGCGCGCCTACCTAAGGTGTGATAACCCTACGAGGGGGATTCGAACATTTTGAAAAATCTAAAATAAAAGATTATTTTTTTAAAATATTTATCTACTGAAAGCATAAACACACAAAATACATTCTGACATAATAAAATACACACATTTACACTAATATAATACGCTTATAAATAAATCAGTACATGTATTTTATAATCAATTTATAAAAATCATATCATAAGAAAGGTTTTAAAGAAAAGATTATTTCCAAGTGTAATAACTTGTATCAAATTTCAAATAATGCGCATCTCACCAAGGAATTTATTCCTTCTATTCAGAGCCGTTTAAAGGTTAAGCACTTTCATCTCAGTCTTAAACTTACCCAGTTTCTAACTAGGCATGGAAAATTTAAAGCCTATTTAAAACGCTTCAACTTGTCGCCTACTGACCAGTGTTCTTGCTCCAGTGACACACTCCAGAATGCCAAGCATCTGATTCTTGCTTGTACTAAATTCTCTTCGGAAAGACGTACACTCATGAATTGCCTACAAAAGAACAATATAGTGTGGCCTCCCTCCTTTCTCTGCCTTTGTTCAAGGCAAATCATCTTTTACATCGTTATTTGCATACATTAATAGCATTTTCCCCGTATTATTTAGATTCTAAATTTTGCGTGTTTGTTAACATTTTCTGTACGTGAATATACACGTGTATATATATATATTATATGTGTGTATATGTGTGTATGTATATATATGTATGTATGCTTTATGTATTTGTATTTTGAAATTTTTTGGGGATCATGTTTTCTTATCTTCCTCATTGTATAATTTTACTTATTGATTATCTCCATTTGTGCGTGTGAGCAATCTTGTATTTAATTATGCATTTGTTGTATTTGTATCCACTCCCCCCGCTTTTGGTTCCCATTTGTGCCTATATCCTTCTACATGTAACTTCCATTGTTTTGAGTATTGACTTACGTTTGTAAGCATTGTGTTATGTTTGTCGGCACACAAGGAGTCTAACTAGTCTAAAAAAATAGCGTCAAAATATAGTATTATTGATTTTAATACACTGTTATTGCATTGAGGGAGAGAGGGCGATGAAAATTATGTTAGAATATTGGGGCGCAAACATTAAAAGTTTGAGAGGCCCTGTATTAATCAAAATATATATCCATTAAAACTTGAATTAAAAAACGAAAATTTCCTTGAATCCTTCTAAATCAAATCCAATTTTATATGCGTATGAAAAATATTTCTATTTCTTACTTAAATAAAAACTCCAAACCCCTTATAACTTGCCCTTTTGAAGTACTAAGAAAGTTTAAAAAAATAAACTTTTACTTCCAAAGAAAACATTTATTGAGTATTTTTATTGTATCGTCTCTTCAAAGACTCAGTTTAATTTGCTCGATCTCTCCAATAAGTTACGGGCAGCTTCTCAATATTAAATACTTTTTTTTCTTCCGCTTTTGAAAGAAAAATTAGATGAAGACAAAATATACGTTCCCATCGATTTCACTGTCATCAAAACTTGCGGTTCCACCTTGTTATTAGTGAAACCAAAGACAATGAAAATTGCAATTTCAAAATATTATGACATTGCGTTTAAATAACATGTCAAGGACAGTCCCTATTTCTCCCCTTAACGTATGTGGCTAAATATCAATTTTCCTTTTGTTAGATGGACGTGCTGCTTTGAAAGAGAAACTTGAAAAACGCATTACAAGTAAATTCTTTCAATACACAGACAATTTGAAGAAGTAAAAAAAAAAATTAAAATTAAAGTGCTACATTTTAATTTGTTTTCCTAATTAGCTGCAATGAATAGGAGTCTTATAAATTCATTATCTCCGGATGTTAATTGATAGCTCTATTTGTGAAATAATATATAAAAGGAAGATCATAATCTCTTTATTTTTATCTCAATGCTCATGGGGAAGCTTTAAATAGTGTTTGTTCATTAAATTAAATGTCTCTTTAACATGTCGGGTGGAACGATTAGAGAAGGAAATGGACCTTTTCAGTTTATTGATGTCGCTTTAGATGACATTAAAGAGGGTTTGGATTCATAATTAAAGAATAAGTTTTAAAAGATTTAACTCAAATGAAAAGAATGAAAATTGCTTTTTTATTAAGAGGCTTTTAATTAACGCTGAGTTTTGCTTCAAATGTTTTTCACTGTTTAAATAATTCAGCGAATTCTCAATATGGCAATTAAAAGCTGTCGTAATGAGCTTATATATCTGTCGTAGGGAAAAGGCGAAATTAGGAATTTCATCAAATCCTTAAGGGAGATGACCACTTGACGGGAGATGTTAAAATAACGTCTCTTCCAGGTCATTTCCTGATGAAATTAAGTGATTTTATCAAACCCCTCAACTGTTTCAATGAAATCAACTAGTCAGAATTTACATTGGCAAAATGCTATACGGGGGGGAGACACCTGAGGGTCTAGTCCTTGTATTTCCCAACCATACAGGTAATAATATTGATCCCCTAAATATCAACCCCATATTAGTAAAAAAGGGCATCATAGGATTAACATAAGGATTGATTTTTTTTAGTGCAAAAGCAACGAATGGGAAAGATTTTATGCGTCAAAAAATACCACCCTACTTTTCTAATTAATTGTTAATTAGTTTCGAATAAATAATTTGTATTTCATTGACTGCTGTTATATTACTATTACGTTTAATAATGCACCCTATTTGTTAAATAAACACTTTTAAATTGACAATAATATTTCATCATTTCACTGAAACAGCTCAGAGATTCCTTCAATTCCTTTACTTTTATCAGGTAAATCACCTTGAGGAGACGTTATTTTAACATCTACCGTCAAATGATTTGATGAGATTCCTAATTTCATCATTTTCCTGCGACATATATACACTCTGTCTCGAAAAAATATATTCATTCAGAAGGAAAGGATCTACTAACACGAAACTTAACATGCATTTAATGCATGGGGAGATAAGCAAATGATTACAAATTCAAAACAATATATTGTTTTATTAAGAAAACAGAGCATGAAAAATGTTACCAATCATTAGGTAATAAATACACCTCTGGCATCTAAAAAAGCAGAAATACGGCGTTACATCAAAACAATGAGTCACCAATGATCTTCAGTGGAAGATCATGCCATAATCTTTGCAATTAGACAGTTAATTTACCAGCATTTCGGGATAGATGCTGTTGCCTTCCAAGCACGTCCCAGACGTGCTGTATTGACGAGAGGTCTGGAGAACTGGCAGGGGAAGGAAGTACGTCATATCCTTAAAAAATGTTACATAAGTAGCGAAGTACACTGCTGGCCACCGTAAATGCAACACCAAGAAAGACAAGAGATAGCACAACAAAATTTATTTTGTAGATAACATGTTGATCAAGTATCAAATGATTAAATTTATAGACTTCTGTAAAGTGTGGTTCCTGCCAGAATCAGTAGCCAGAGTAGCCGCCATTGTTGGAGATCACCGCTGCCACACGCCTTGACATTGATTCAAAGAGACTTTGGATGTGTTCTTGGGGTACAGCAGACCAAACAGCTTCCACACGTTGCTAAAGTTGGTCTGGTGTGGCAGCTGGGGGTGTAATCCGGGACAATCGTTGAGCAACCATGGCCTACATGTTTTCTATCGGCGAAAGATCAAGAGAGCGAGCCGGCCAGGGAAGCAATTCAATCTGGTGATTGAAAAAAACCCTTAGGAAAATGCGTGCTACGTGTGGTCACGCATTATCCTGTTGAAATATGGCTGTGGACAAGACCTATAGGTAAGGAAGGACAACTGGCTCCAACACCTCGGAGATGTAGCGCTGACTGTTTAAAGTGCCGGCAATGCGTACTAGAGGAGTGCGAGAGTGATATGCATTACCGCTCTGTACTATAATACCCGGTGCAGGACCAGTGTGGCGGTAAATAACAAAGCTGTTCGTCATCTTCTCTCCACTGTGTCTCCAGACTAGAATCCAACCATCGTGGTGTTGCAGACAGATGCATGACTCGTCAGTAAAGACAACTTCATTCCATTCTGCCACCCACATCCTTCTTTCATCGCACCATTGACGGCGGAGACGTCTGTGGTTCTGCATCAAGGGTAGACCAAGCAATGGACGTCTTGCAGAGAGAAAACTATGCTGTAAACGGCGTCGAATGGTACGCGCAGACACTGAAAGATGCGTTACAAACTCAATGTGCTGTGCTACGATTCGTGATGTGACTGAGCGATCCGTCATTGCCATGCGCATAATTTGCCTGTCCACACGTGAAGTGGTGCACTGAGGTGAATGCAATCGACCACGTTGGTCCACGTACTCTCCTGCATCCAACGGTCAAATATCCGCATTACAGTTGTTTGGTTTCATCCTCCACGACTACCGATTTCCCTGAAAGATAGTCCACAATCTCGGTAGGCCACTATCCTTCCTCTGTCGAACTCGGATACTTGATCAAAAGCTGATCGCTGTTTTCTACGAGACATTACTGATCGTTTTTTGAAAAAAATACCACAAGAAAAACACAACTGCCGAACTTGAAATTGTCGAAATCCCCAAGCCTTAAATAGCGCTTTAAGATGGCTCCACAGGCGCGCGTGATGTGTGTCTGCGCTGTAATTCTAATCATTTGCATATCTCAACTCTGTCAATGCATGTTGTAAATTCCATGTTATTTGCATGCTTTCTTCAGGGTGTTATATTTACGGTGGGCAGCAGTGTATGTGGACAAGCGTTGTCATGCTGATAAATAGCATTTAGGCAACTTCAACGGGCAGTACAACGGGTGTTAATATATGGTCCATGTAACTGTTCGATCAAAGTGTGTTGAAAGACGACTAGACTCTTGTGTCCCAACAATTCCCTCCCTAAAGTGTTACACAATATGTAATTGGCGTATGCCTCTTTCGACAACAAATCTTGGAGTTGGATCGGAACGATGGCCTAACCCACCACCATCACCATGCGTATGCGTAGATCATCAGCATTAAAGCAGAATCGGCGTTAATAATTGAAGATCACACGCCTCCAAGCACTCACATTCCAGCTCTTGCCCCGAGGTCGGCAAAAATCCTACACTACTTATGATGAGGTCTGTGGTAGGCAAATTAATTGTCGTTGGCTCCTGATACCTATGTAGACCAGTTGTCTCCGAATGGTTTCCCTTGATACCACCGGTTGTCTGGAAGGTGGTAAATGGCATTTATTCTCGTGCCCCTCTTGTTGACTTATCGTGCCCCCCTAAAGAGGCGTGCCCCACAGTTTGAGATACGTTGACCTCCAGACTTGATAGTGGGTAGGCATAGAGTAGAATGGGTTTTTCAAAAATGAACTCCCCAAAGAGTTGTGAAAGATTAAAGACCTTTATAGTTAAATATAATTCCGTTTTTGAGCGATTAGACGTAAAGCAGTGCTTCTCAAACTTACAATACTCGCAACCCAATATTCAATCTTAATTTTCATCGCCCCCCCTTCATACAATAACAATGTATTGAATTCAATCATACGATACTTTGACGCTAAAAATCTACAATATGACTTTAACCTCTTATGTACCGCCGGCGTACATAAACGTCTCGCTCAGCCAATGCGTAAGTTGTGCCGGACGTATAAAAACATCTTTCCGAAGTACGATCTTTTTTGTTCACTGCTATCTATAAAATTATTCTGAAGGCTTTGAAATGCTATAAAATGAATTTCACAGTGTTTGCGATAGATTTACTTATTTCAGAGGGTTTTCTTATTTATTCCCTCTGTCTCCTCCTTCCCCCAATACGTGACATATTTTTGTATACATGTAAGATGGTGGCATTGAGGAGCGAGAGAATTACATAACTTTTAATAGGTAGTTCAGGGATTAATTATAAACCGTTCAAATTATCAAGATAAATGTTAATGTTTGCATATAATTTTATGTATGAAAAGCCAGTGGGGGCATTGGTAATTATTAAACTTATTCTTAACTTACTATTGTTAAATTAATTATCAAAATCAATGAGCAGTACTGATGCATTTATAAGTGTATTATATCGTTGTAAACGTATTTTTTTTTTATTAAGACAATGTATTTTGCTTATTTACTTTCAGTAAATTAATAACTTTTTAAATAATATTTTGTTTTCAACTTTCCAACATGCTCGCGCCCCCTCCTAGGGATATCAAACCCCGCTAGGGGGCGCGCCCAACAGTTTGAGAACCGCTGACGTAAAGACTTGAAATTTGGTAGTCATGTTCATATCGTGGAGTAAAGATCAGCAGCGCGCGCGCAAAAGAGGGGGGTGTCAAAAGTCGACCACCAAATAGCTTAGCGAGGGGTTCAGACTTTCGGTTCACCATATATTTATCGTCCTGGGTAATGTTTTTCTTACTTTTCTCATATTTCACATAATTTTACTTTTAATAGAATATTTTTAGAAAAAAATCCTGAATAAAAAAAAATAACAATTTTAATTCAAATGTCGTCTTTATTCAACTTAATTGAAATTTTGCAAAAATATGTATAGATCTCAAAAGAACAAGGGAAAAATTGAATGTACATATTTCAGTCTACATTATTTAGCGTAAAAAACGCCTCAGTATATCGCCTCAGGAATATGTATACCCTTATTTTTCTGGAACTCAAGAAAGTCGAATTCGTTAGTGGTAATGTTTTAATTCTTTTAGAATAAAATAATGCCTATTTTTCTGGACACCAGATATCTAATATATATATTTGTAATTCATAAAAATAACTTAGATCAATTAGCAAAGGATTTTTAGTTATATTTTATTTTTGCGAAGCTCGTGTCTTTTTAAATAATTCTTGAAAAGAGCATTTACTGCTTAAGAAATGATTAAAATAGCATTATATAATTCATCATTATTATTAAGTTTTTTTTCTAAATTATTAAATATAGATGTAATGAATTGTTTGCATGATTCGCATGTATTTTTATGAAAACAATCATCCCCTTATTTTAAAATGAAAATCTTTTGTTGTAAAGTAGTTATTTCTAGGTATAAAAGTTGCAATTGAAATGTTGACTTCCCTCTATATATATAAAAAAAATTCGTGATGCTCTAATAAGTTTATTTATACATAAGGAATAACTTGTAAAAATTAGTCGTAAAAAGTTTGGCTTAATTTGAAGAGAAGCATCAAGAACGATTTTTTATACAGGGTCCCCGTATCTCCCAAGGATTTTTTGAAGAAAATCCCCTTATGTCATACATCAGTGCTTCTCAAACTTTCAATACTGGCGCCCCCTTTTCAATCACAATTTTTATCGCGCCCCCTTATACATAATAATTTACTGAATGCAATAATAATGAACTTTTACGATAAAGCAACAATATTTATTATAAACCGTACAAATTCATGACATAAGTATTAAATTTTGTATATGTTACTTTTAAGCAAAAAAGTTAAGTAATAGGATAATTACTAAGTTATTTTTCCTTTCTCTGATTTTTAAATTGGAACATATTACAAAATGCGGTGGTTGCTTAGAAGACAAAATATAGATACCAGCTAAATATAGAAAATGAACTCAGAGGGTCAATTTCTTATCTTAAAACTCCTTTCAAAAACTTTGCTCTGTAAGACAAGCCCATGGAAGTAGCTAATAATTATTAAACTTATTCTTAATTTAGTATTAATTAATTAGTCATAATACTCTGTGCACCACTCATACATTAAAAGCAGTGTTTCTCAAACTTTCAATACTGGCGACCCAATTTTCAATCATAATTTTTGTCTTTCCCCCTGTACAACAATAATGTATTTACTGCAATAAAAATGCACTTTGAGAGAGAGACGCTAAAATTACAAAACGATCTTAATTATAAACCGTACAAATTATGTATATCAAATTTTGTGTATATGTAACTTTTAAGTAATATATATATTTCAAGAAAATTACTTAAAATATATATTACTTAAGAATTATGTTATTTTTCTTTCTCTAATTTTTAAATTGGAACAGATCGCAAAATGATGTATTTAATTAAAGATTTATTTCCTTCAGCATTCATTTCTCAAAGTACAAATGTCATTAGAAAAATAGTCTAGTCAATGTCGCTCTCTATCATATCCATCACATCTGGCATTATAGGGTACGTTTGAGTGAGTCTGAACAACCTATCGGACGTCTGCGCAAAACATGTAAAAGTGCTTTTCCTCGTACAATTCCAGTCAGTTTTGGTCGACTCGATACTCCTATAGCTACCGAATCTAGCTTGAATGTACATTTTTTTTAATTTCCACGTTAATTGTAATTCACGGTAATTAAGTATTTACGGCAGTAGATTAAAACAATATCATACATACATTTTTAAGTCGTAAGCAAACATTCGACCGTAATAAAGGATCAACAAGTACACAGACGAACGAGCATGGTTCGGAAAATTAAATCAAGGCGATCTTCTCAAAAATACTTAAATTTTGGATTTACCGCTATTAAAGTAAATGATGGAAAAAAAGCCCCAGCTCGATATGTGTTAAAACTTACAAATCTATAGAACAACATGTGAAAGTTGTTTTTAAAACATGTAAAATCATTTAGCTATGTTGGCAAAGAATTTTAAAAAGTATTTTCTGGATGAGGACAGCTTGGTAGCAAGTTACGAGTGGATTAGGGATCTATTTCAGGATACTACAGAAGGGCTCTCAACTTCCGAAGAAGAAATCTTCATATATTTCACATCCAGTGAAAAATTAAAAGGCAATTTTGTAATAAATCGCTCTTTGAATTTGGGGTAGAGGTGGATGAGGAATTATCTGTACTGAAAACAAAAGCACTTCGTATACTATTACCATTTTCAACATCCTACCTTTTTCAAACCGGATTTTCTGCTGTGGATGCTTTGAAGACAAATTATAGATCTCAGCTAAATATAGAAAAATAACTCTTTAAGTGTCAATTTCTGACATTAAACTTTTTTTTAAAATACTTTCCTCTACAAGACAAGCCCGTGGAAGTCCCTAATAATTATTAAACTTGTTCTTAATTTAGTAATAAGATAGATTGATTGAATATTAAGGTCGCACTGTTCAGCTGCACGAGGGCTTTTGACGACGAACCACGTAATTTTGAACCATGGTCAAGTGACGTGGATGACACCTGAGCTGGCACCCCTCTCTCCTAAGTACCACACCACACCAACGGGAAAACGTTTCAACTCTCAACAGATTTAACGTGCATCGCTGCCCTACACGGCGGGTCTTTAGTGGTACTGGGCTCGAACTCGTGACAAGGCAAGCCACGATCCGATACCTATACCACTCGGCTACCGCGGCCAAATTCAGTAATAAGAAATTATTTATAAAATACCTTCTTCAGTACTGATACATCAAACGTATACTAGCTGAAACACCGACTCTTCACACGAGTTCATTTTTTAGAAAAATAAAACATTATTCTTGATATAATAGCTGAACTGTAAGGAGAGTAAAACTGCGTGTACACGACATTGTATACAAAAATGATTTTTTTTAGATAAATGTTATAGTTGTAAATAACTGTGTTCAAAAGAACTGTAATTTTAAACCACACACAATTAGCCTTTAGAATTAATGTTAAATAATGTAATAGAATATAAAATTCCAATGAAGAATAATTCTGTTACTTTTTAACATTTAAAGCATAAAGACTTCAAAATGTTTTAACCCGGGAGCAGGCGCGTACTCGATACTAACATTAATGGTAGTGCGGTGGGACTCAGTCACCCCAATCATTTGTTTAAATTATTTTTACTGTACACGATACAAATCGGAATTCTAGTGAATATTTTAATTTATAGAAAGTATACTTACCTTCTTTCAAGGACTATTCAATTCTTTGATGATTTGAGAAAAATCCAATAAAGCTGAACTAAAATGATTCAAAAGTACAAGACCATAATAAGGATGCAAATCAGAGACACTTTTCACTAATATTACAGAAATGTTAAATCAATCAATTATTTTCCAAATATCGCAAAACTCAATTATTTACAATTTCCCTAAGCGAAAAGCAAACGCATAAAAGATGGGAGGGAACTAATATTGATAATAACCATACCATAAGGTTGAAGGTCAATCAAATGATTAGCAAACGTACTATGCAGCCTGGCTGAAAAGTGAATCATGACTTCCTTTTCTTCTTCTACAACTAATGTACAGTATTTCAATAATAATTACAGTGGTGAATTGTTTATCTTAGAATTTTTCTCAGGGTCTGGGTTTCGTTTTTTTTTTTTAACGAGTAATATTTTGTGTTAAAACGTAATAAAAAAATCTCTCATTGAGGAAATACAGCAAATAAAACAAAAATGTTTTTTTTTTTTAATTTGGTTTTGGGATCAAAGATAGCTGTTTGATGACGGAAAAAAGCCAGATAATAAACATAAATTATGTCAGTGTTGTTGTGTGTATTTTTTTTATTATGGAAGAAAGCATTTTATTTTACTTCTCTTTCCGGTTATTTTTTTAAAAAATCTTTAAATTTTCGATACGCTCGCGCCCCCCTTGTAGGGTCATCGCGCCCCCCCCAGGGGGGCGCGCCCCACACTTTGAGAAACACTGATGTAAGCAGTTAATCCCATCGTCAATACAATCAAAAGTAAAAATATCCATCGTCCCGTCATAGCAGCCACAGCACACAATATGCAGTGTACATAAATTGTCGTGTACAATAGTACTCCGTTCACTACGTGGCGTTTATCCATCTTGTTTATGGTTTGCGGTCAAAGGCAAAATCTGGAACAGTATATTTGATATCATAGGTGGGAAGAGTAATGGAATTTTTAGTAAAATCTTCTTTTTTCACTAGAAATCCACCTCCAAATCTTGAAACTTTTTTCTCGTCTTCTGCCCACACGACATCGGGTGGATGTGTCACCCGATATTTGTATTCTATGGCTACGCTTTGATCCCCACACTTTGAGAAACACTGTCATACATAGATCACGATTTGTAGATGTCTTGATTAATTTTCAGAACCATCCATACGGTTGCCAGCATTGTCACTGAATCGCCAAATTCGGTGTCCGAAAACGTTGCCAACTTGCCTGTATTGCCAGTATTTCGCCAAGTATCCATTAAAGTGCCTATATAATAAAAAAGGGCAGCGTTGCTTGCGAATATTACAATTTATATCATAAAATAAATACAACAAAAAGTAATATTAACGAATTAAACATAAAGATGTAAGTTATGTATATACTATTTTAAGATGAAACAATAATTACACAAAAATAAAACAATAATTACACAAAATATGCTCTCTATATAAAAAAAGTTATATTGCGGGAATGAACACTTGAAATTTATTTTTTCCCTGCTGACAATATATTGCGAGAAAAATAGAATACATAATGCACACACACACACACGCAAATTACAATTTTTACAATTTAAGCAATGAGTATGAACAGAGTTTTATAATTTGTACAGTAGGGGTTGTGCTGTGCACAGGGGGTACCCCCACCCCCTAATTATTTTTAAAAATACTTTAATTTATCATTGGATTTTTAGTAAGACTACAGTAACTGTTACTTTATATTTCCTTTATGATTTTCCTTATATTTGCTTTTATCCAATAAATACCTTTCCGATTTTTGTGCGATGTTTGATTATTTTTACAGATACTAAATCAAACTAATCATTGTTTAAAGCAAAAAAATAAAATAAATTAATGTGATTCTATGTTTTCCCAAGAGCACACAAACACAAGAACAGTCGCAATAAATAAAGACACCTAAGTAGCTATCGCAATTGTATTTGTCGATGAATAAATTGTGCTAGTTTGATATCAGGGGGCCTGATGTTAAATGCTGGTTGGCGCGATAAAGGAATCACGCCAAGCAGGCACTTGTTTTCGCAGGAATGAAATCCAAGATGGCGACCTAGCAGTATCAAATCGTCGTGAAGACTATTTTAGAGAATTGTTTTGAAATACATTGAAATATATTTCAAAAGAAGAATATATGAAGAGATTGAGAATAACCAATATAAATCAATAAATAATGAATAACAATATAATATAAAAAATGTTACATGTTTTTTAATAATATTATGCAGTAAAAAATAATAATCTTATAATATAATTTAATTGTAATTACATAAAATCATATAATATTGTTTAATAGTAATTATATATAATAATAATTATTATATATAATAATAATCATATAATATAATTTAAATGTAATTATATAAAATTGTAATATAATTTCGTATTGTAATATAAAAGTTATTCATAAAAATGCTCATGTAACGTAATAATTATAAATAAATAAAATAATAATTATAAATAAATAACAAAATAATAATGATAAATGAATAACAAAATAATCATAAATAAAGAACATAATAATAATTATAAATAAATGACATAATGTAATAATATTTATAAATAAATATAAAAAGACAATTATTATAAATAACAATTATGATTATCACATATAATAATAATAATTGATTTTTTATATTGTATTATTAATAAAATAATTACATATAATATATATTAACTTTAATAAAGAATATCAATAAAAAAAGTACAGGAATCTTGCAATATTCCAAAACTGCAAAAATACCACGGTAACCATATTGTAATGTTATCGCCCATTTTGGCGAACATAAACAACAGCTTAGCGCACGCCTCGTGATATCAAACTCCAATTCGACAAAATTTAAAATCCTACGTTTCCCTTCTTTATAATTGGAGAACTAATAGAGGAATATATTTAAAAGTTGAATGGCACACACGCAATGAAATTCATGTAAGCTCATCTTATGGAATAATATCCATTAAAAGTTATACATTTACTTGTATTTCAAGAGATACCTCATATAAATGAAAGAATAACTTTTTTCATTCATGTTTTTTTAATTAGATGATTACACTAATTTGATGTAATTTAAAGGAATATCGAAATAGCTTAAAAAGTATTTCAGATAAAATATTGTATGATTAATGTAAATTCTAAAAACACCGTGTAGAAAATTTTATCAGGTTTATAACTCTTTATGCTTTCTAATATGACGCAGTTACTTTAAAACTTTTAATTTCTTTTGAGTAATTTAATATACAGTGGAAACACTTTGTATTAATGCCAATATTATCGGGCATTTTATAAAATATACTACAGATTTTTAAATTAAATGTGGTAAAGTGTGAACTAACATTATCATTAATGATATTTCAACAGTATTTAAGAACTTAAGTTAATATTCGAACTAAAGAAGTCTTAATTAACTTTATTCCCATTCAGACTAAATATTAAATGGCACAAAAAGGAATTATTTCATTTAATACAATTCTTAAAAGTAGCTTGCTGCTTTTTTTTTTCTTTTATATATGTACACTCAAAAATAGGAAATATTTTTGCTTTAAATTACAGTTAACTTTTCTATCCAAAAGGTGTTTTAAGTAAATTGAACTTTAATTCCATAAATATTATTTGTGATTTATTAGATCTAAACTTCTAAAAAACTTTCTGCATTAAATGCGTTTAAAGCACTCAGCCGAAGAGACTTAAAACAAAATATTAAAATAAATCACCATTTTTGAGAAGAAAAAAATAAATTAAGTTTAAAATATAGTTGTGCAGTTGTATTTACGAAGGCGGAAAAAATCTTTTAAAAAAAACAGGGAATTTAATACCTTATCTGCATCTTTTTTCTCTGACAACTTATTAATCATCTCGCAGTAGCTGCAGCGTTAAGAGATTGCCTTTTCTTTTCATTTGCTTCGAGTTTTAACGAATCCCAAAAAAGGAAGAATTTTTGAATAGCTTTGATATCTTAACTGTGAACCCCCGAGAAAATAATATCGTCGAATTCGAAAAGCAGTACCGCATCTGATGTATTAAAAGTGCAGGCTATTTCCTTTTCAGTATGCACTTGAGAAAAGGGGGATGCGGAAGATTTTTCATTTTTACATTAAGGTGAAACTTTTCGGAAATGTTAAAAAGTTTTAAAATTCCTGGATGATTTATGGCAAGTTTTGTTCTAATGTGTGGTTTCCGAATCACTGGATATACGCCTTTTTCTCTTAATACTTGAAAGACCATTATGTGAAAAATGATTCGAAAGACATAGCTTTTCGCCTGTCGAGATTTCAAAGTTAAATTTGTTAGATGAACAATGTAATGAAAGGAGAAAGGACATGTCGGGAAGGAGGCTCTGATGTTCTCTTTTTCCAGTTTTATTATTTAAAAATAATTTCTTTCGTTGTTCTTTTAGAATCCGAATTTAACTCTGCGTAATTGTCAAAAGGAGTCAGTTCTTGATCTTCTGTTAAGAAATCTTTTTTTTAAAATCTCTTAAACATATTTTCTTAAAATATTAAACGTTATTAATACTGTATATACATGAAAAATTTGTAATATTAAATTACAAATTGTTCTAACAGAGAAATCGTTTAAATAAATTAAAAAAACATTACAAATAAATGTAATAACTGTTTCTTTCGTAGCATCAAGATAGATGTCTTATTTTATAAGCAATCAACATTTGGCGTATTTCTAATAAGATTTATATTCTTTAAATAATTTATTATAATATACATTTTTAAAACTGAATCAATATCATAATTTTCCTAAAAATAATACAAAGGTCTGTATTTTGATCATTTCCTATTGATTGGAAAATTTGAAATCTATCAGACGGTCGATGATTAAGAAAACTTTAATTCATTTACATTTTCTACTTTCATGAAATAAAACGATATCTAAAGTTGAAAATTTAGAGTTTTAACCACTGGATTCGAAATATTGAAGAATTCATTTATAAATTTCATTTTTTGGAACGTAAACAGTTTATTAAATTTCCAACAGTTATAGTTTTATTTATGAAGCATTTTTCGACACATTGTACTAATTTTTTTCACAAACAAATGTGTGTTTAAATTATCAAATTTTGATTTATTTTATTTCGTCATTTTTAGATCTTATTCTAAGTGCGTACGAATGATTTCCTATTATCATAAATTATCATGCAAAGCATATAAAAATCAAATCTTTTTAATAGCTAACTACCGTTACCTTAAGAATCATTTTTAAAAAGCTGTGCATAAAATCACATCCCAACTTCTAATCATTTCACTAAGAGAAAGTTATATAACCACCATATTAATTTACTATAAGAGGTCTCAGGATTCTAACATTGCAAATTTTTCAATTTTTTTCAAAAAATGTATGTTGAAGCCTCAACCCTTCTGAGCATTTTGGTACCAAAATTGTGTTAATACTCTGAAAACTTACGAAGTTTTGAGAATAAATAGTGAAACTTATAAACAAAATCCCTATATCGCTCTTATCTTTAACTATTTTCTCAAAACAATATTTTAGCATGTTTAAAATAAATCTTCATAATTTATACATCAATTTTCAAAAAAAGTTTTAATAGAATTTTTTTTTATTTAAATTTTAATTTTTCTGTTCATAAAATTTTAAAATTTTCGTTATAATTGTATTTAAAAATATTTCTTTTCTCTAAATTCAAAAATTAGTATAACTTCAAAAGTGAACATTTTTATACCAAGTAAAATTAATTTTGTAAATTTTAATCCATTTTGTACTTCAGAATCACAGTGTAAAATACTGCATATTTTTTGAAAACTTGTCCAAATTATATTACTTTATAACTTTTTAAATTTTTTCTGCAACTTTGACGTAATGTAAATATGATTATCAAGTGGTAAAAAAATTTTTCAGATTTTTGTTTTGTTTTATTGCTAAGTAACATTGATTTAAAGAAGAATGTTTTTCTCGAGTGAATGGATATCTGTTAACCTTAAAACATAAAAACGCAATGGATACGTTTTCTTCTCAGAAATTCGTGTTATTTGTTCTGAAATTATCGAGTATACCGCATTTCCAAATTTTATTATTATGTAATCATTGATAAGAGTCTTAATGTTTACAAATTTTTGGCACTTAGTAATCAACATTTTTACCAATATTTTATGTTTAATTAAATCCACCTTCTGAAAATCATTTTGCCGTTATGGCCTAGTAGTCAAGATCACGGACTCGTGGCTGGCAGATCATGTGTTCAAACACAGTGCCGCTGAAGACCCGCCATGTTGAGAAGGCTGCAACACGTTAAATCTGTCAAGACTCAAATGTCCTCCCTTTGGTATGGTGTAGAAGCTAGAAGAGTGGAACCAACTCATGTGTCGTCCTGATCACTTGATGGTTCAAAATTACGAGGTCCGTTGCCAATAGTCTTCTTTCAAATTCATAGTACAACATTACTCTTTGTTTCTCTGTCTCACACTCTGTTTCTCTCTCTCACTCTCTGTTTCTCTCTCTCTCTGTTTCTCTGTTTCTCTCTCTCTCTTTCTCTCTCTCTCTGTTTCTCTGTTTCTCTCTCTCTGTTTCTCTCTCTCTGTTTCTCTCTCTCTGTTTCTCTCTCTGTTTCTCTGTTGTTTCTATCTGTTTCTCTCTGTTTCTCTCTCTTTGTTTCTATCTGTTTCTCTCTGTTTCTCTCTCTGTGTTTCTCTCTCTCTGTTTCTCTCTCTCTGTTTCTCTCTCTCTGTTTCTCTTTCTCTCTGTTTCACTCTCTCTCTGTTTCTCTCTCTGTGTGTTTCTCTGTGTTTCTCTCTCTCTCTGTTTCTCTCTCTCTTTTCTCTCTCTCTTTCTCTCTCTCTCTCTCTATTTCTCTCTCTCTCTATTTCTCTCTCTCTTTCTCTCTCTCTCTGTTTCTCTCTCTCTATTTCTCTCTTCTCTCTCTCTCTTTCTCTCTCTTTCTCTCTCTCTTTCTCTCTCTCTCTCTTTCTCTCTCTCCTTCTCTCTTTCTTTCTCTCTCTCTCTAAAAATCATTTTATTCTGTAGTCAAACAATGAGCTACTTGCTAATGCCGATCAAATTATTAGAGCAAGTGTTTTTGTGTTTCTTAAATTATGATTTCTTCTATTCATACTTCGGACAATATTAAGAAAAAAACTCTTAAAACGTTATTTAATCGATCTAAGTAAAGATAAAATTGATTTTTTATCATATTAACCTTTTTAAACCCATATATTTAAATACCATTAAATTTTGTCTTATTTTAATAATAGTTTAATATTATTGGAAGACAAATTCTTGTAGAATTATCTTAAAAATATCTTAGATTTATTGTTGATAATAAATTTGTGCTAAAAGATATAAATGCTTGGGACCTCAAATCAGCTCAATTACCAAAAGTTGTAAATTATTGTGAAATGTTGAATGTTTAACAATATTATTTATAGTCTTGAAAGTCTTTAATTACTAAAAAGATTTAGTAATTTTCATTTTGGTTATTGTTTTAAGTTCATGGTTCAATTTTGGAATCATTTCGCCAAACTGAAACATTTTTAATCAATGATTTTAAAAAGTAGTCTTAAAAACGAGGAAGTTTATCTTTCAAAGATACATTAATAACAAAGGAACTAAATATTATTAACAGCAATGATTCTTTTAAAGTGTTTAAAATATACTGCCTTTTTTATTAGCCTCCATTTTTATTAAAAGACCAAAAGCATGGTTTTTTGTTGCCTAACATTTAAATCGAATCACTGAGGAATATCATAATTAACTTTAACTAGAAATGTGTGAAAAAAATGTCCGACATATTTCGAGAAACATGAAGATACCAACTATAGCGCATTAAATTTATCATTTTTTAAATCCCACGAAAATTTTGCTTTCAAGGGAGAATCTTAATTACTTGTCACTAACCTAATTGCATTCGCTAATGGGATTCCAAAAAACTATTAGCTCTTATAGAGGAAATTTTCAGTTTTATCATCTTGTAAAAAGTTTTCAATTTCTCTGCAAAATGTTAAATACTTCCACTTTGTGGTAATGTATAAATACCAGAATCGGTTGCAAATTTTAATGAAAGTCTTAATGGTACGAAGTTTTCTGGTGATGTTTTTCCCCGACGTGTATAAATTTCAGAATTTTTTTAATACAGTAATAAATTTCAGAATTTTTTTAATACAGTAATAAATTTCATTTCATTTTCATAGCTTTTAACTACAATTTACTAAGCAGAATTTTGGAAATTTATTTAACCCTTTATCTACCGAGGTATGATTTACAACAGTATTTCTTTTCTTGCAATATTTTATTTTGATTACCCACATTGAAAGTTAAAGGATAAAAAAACTTAACTTTTGGAAATTTAATTAGTTAGATCTAATTAATAAGTTAAAGAGATATTCAACTGTAAAATTAATTATACACACTATTCACTTAAAATAAATGGTCAAATCGTTTTCTAAGGTCTACAATATTACACAAAAAAGAATAAGACACTTATCCTTTGACATTAACTATTTTTTCGGAACAAAAATGACAATATTCGCCCTCCGCTGAAATCACCGTCAGCTCTAAAACTATTCGCCTTCCCCGCTAAAATACTCAACATAGAACCTATGCTGCAATATATCTTAGAAGAGGGGGTTAAAAAAATTATCTTGATAAGTAATTGTCAAAGTATTCGTAAAAATGGGTATTCTATGTAATTTTAAAGTGAGTGGTACTCATAAGTACCGTCGGTAGATGATAAAGGGTTAAGACGCTTGAGTACGTGTAGATGGCGCAGTATATGCTTAATTTTAACTCAGTTTTTCTTTCTTTAACACGATTTTCATCGTCCATTTTAATTAATACCAGTAAAAATATTATTTTTCAATATTAGTTTATTTTTTAACATCGATTAAAATCTGATGTTGGTCTAATGAGGCTTAACGGTCTAATGTTTTGTCTTTATTGCTTATTTTTTAGTTTAAAATCTCCAATAAAACGTATTACTTATGAGTTATCAGAGACAGGAATATGCCAAAAAGTAATAAAAATAAAAACCACGCGCACACACAGTAAAAATGCACTTCAACAAAATCACGTTTTCCATAATTTTAATGCAATGCAACATCAAAGACACTTTTTGGTTTTCTATGCATTCTTCATTTCTACTTTTAGCATTGGAATAAAATATTTTATCACTCATAAGGGCCTAATATAAAGTTTACTTAAGCGCAGATACACGTTTGAACGTGACAAAACATTTTGAATGTTTATGCCTTTCCCATCTCGTTATCTAGATCCCTCAAAATAACATTTCTATCAAATACACGTAATTTTGAGATACTTTGTTCTTTCTTTTTTTGAAAAAAAAAAAGGAAATGGCGTTGCTCGCAACAATGTCTACTGTTGCATTGATTTTCAATTTACTACTTTATCTTATAATGCAATTTTTTTTATCACAAATCACCCCGCTCCCCGTCTTTTAAAAGCGCATTCCTAAAACTCTCTTAAACCATTTCTACCATTATAGGGAAACAATTTCTCTCCTTTTTTTATCTTTTTAACGTGTATTATTTACAGCAATAGACAAGTGTTTCAACCCATCTAGTAAATGGAGATTTTATCTGAAAAAAAGAACTCTAATCAAGTATTCATAATCTTGAACCACACAGCTTTGAAAACGTAATTTTGAAAATTGATTACTCAAATCGCTTTTATTTGCTAGCGTAATACATTTTCTTCTAATTTTCTGTGTTTATGTTTATGTTCTTTAAGATAGCAATTTTTTATTGATATATAATCCTTAAATGATGCGGTTATTTTATCTGCTTTTGGAAGGAGGGAAATCTTGATAACCTTCAATTTAAATTAAGCGCTTTTTAATAAATTAAATCTTCCTTTTTAATTCAATTATGTTTAAAATATTCATTTAATTGCAATCTAAGATTTTTTTGAAAAAAAAAGATAAAGCATTAATATTGTTTTTAGTCTGAGTTCGTTATCTTCTCGTAATTATTACTTATTTAGTAGTTTACTTCTTCAATAGTTCCATAAATACTTATTTAACAGTTCCACGTTTTTTATTTAACAGTTCCATATTACTCTTATTTAACAGTCCCATATTACTCTTTTTTAACAGTTTCATAATTATTACTTATTTATCAGTTTCATAATTGTTACTTTTATATCATTTTCATAATTATTACGTATTTAACAGTTTCATAATTATTACTTATTTATCAGTTCCATAATTATTACTTATTTATCAGTTCCATGATTATTACTTATTTATCAGTTCCATAATTACTTATTTATCAATTCCATAATTACTTATTTAACAGTTTCATGATTATTACTTATTTATGTTTCATAATTACGTATTTATCAGTTTCATAATTATTATTTATTTATTTCACTTCCATAATTATTACTTATTTAACAGTTTAATTTACGCTTATATAACAAATAGAATTAATCACAAATAATAATCCTTAATATGAAATTCCAATAGAGATTGCCTAGTTAACTTTGTCTAACGTCTCATTCAAGTTTTTTTTTTTTTAAAAATTAAATTCCGAGCAATATGCTGTATGAGTTTATAATAAAAAAATATTTTTAGCAGGATCTATAGGATATCAGGAAAGTATGGATATACATTCAAAAATGAATTAAAAATAAGCAAACAGAGATTTTCACCTCCTGTTTTTTACGCTCTACAAAGAAATATTCAAGTTCCTGCTTAATGAAATGCAAACTATCTGACGATTTGCAACATTCTCCTTTCAAAATGACTTCACCACAAGAACGAGCGAAAATGGTAGAAGGGTTTATAGAAGTTATGTCTGCAACACAAGTACAACGTGAAGAAGGCACCTCCAAACTGGAATTTGGACGAGAGAAAAGGTTCACAGGGTGAAAATAAAAAAAAGTCCAATCATGTGGCCACCCTGATCCCTAGACATAACACTTTTGAACTTCTTCTTTTAAAAATACGTAAAAAACATTGTGTTTACCAATCTCCAATTCGAATTCAAAAGTCGAATTACAGCGGCCGTTCTGGATATTGATGCTGTTTTGCTTCATAGAGCATGACCATAAATCTCGTATGTACTCGATGTTTTGCTCGCAACTATTAGTGCGTACGTTTAAATCGTTCTATACTACATTGTCAAAATCTTTGGTATTTTCTTTATGCACTATAAAAAACAGTAAGTGAATAGATTTGCTCATTTATTTGTAGTTATTGTTTGAAAGTGTAGCCATACTTTTTCAACCACCAGTATATATTCCAAAATTAAATCAATTCTCTTACATTAGCATCTATATATGATTGAAATATAATATTAGATATTTTTGAAGTGATAATATATGACTTGAATCAGCGTTATATCAAACGTTTTCATTAACATCAATTCATTACTTAAAATATGAAACGTATTTTTGCGTGTGCAGTGGCAGTTGGTATTTGTAACTATGTATTTTACACTTAAACTTTTCGCAATGAAACAATTTAAGAGTTACTTTTTAATATTTTAAATCAATTTTGATGTCATATTATGCTTCGAAAAATGTTAATAGTAATTTGAAGTACGTTTACTCATACAACATGTAAATTAAATGATAATTGTACATGTGAAATGCAAGAAATAATTTTAAACCCATTTCTATTTTAATTTTTTGCATATCATATGATTAATCCTAAGTGTATTAAGTATGATTTGATCATACATCATTATTAGATGAATATAAGCAATGGATCTTTATTTTTCTTATTATTTCACATATAAGAATCTTGCTAACTTGTAGAAAAGATTCTTTTGGATTTATTTCATTGATCAAATTCTATACTTTGAAAGAAAATACACTTAAATAAAAGATAAATTAAGGGCAAACCCCCGAAATGGGCTTTAATTTAAAATAAAGTTTATTCATGAAATTCTTTTTAATAGAGTTCGTAAATGTAAAATTCACTTTACGTAGGTTGCTTATTATATCCTTTCAAATACAGCAATAGATCATTTTTTAAATTCACTTTAAAGAATGTTTCATTCAATTCGATACTTATCTTACCCGCTGTATTATATTAATCTGATCAGAGAAATAGCAGAATTCATTGATAATTACTTTTCTAGAAGAACCATTTATTAGCTATCTTCTTCAAATGCCATGTTCTTTATTTTCTAATTTTACATTTTTAAATCGTAGCATAAAGATTTTTTTAATAAATTTTTGAATTCAAATTTTCAGAAATCTATTATTTGTTTCCTCTTTACTCATCTGAAAAATTATCGTTAAAAGGTTTTAAAAAGATTGCTCCAACGATGCGATAATGAGTCTCTTTTAAATATATCTATTATTTTTTTAGTAAATTTGAAATTAATAGTACTAAATATTTCATTTATGATTCCTGAAAACATAATTAAGGGAACATTTATATACAGATTCAGTTAGTTAAAAGAGAAAGATATATAAACATATATATATATATATATATATATATATATATATATATATACTGCATATATATAATTTTTTAAATACATACATTAAACCTAGCTTGCATATATGAAGTATTTATATATACATATATATCGAGTATATTTATGCATATATATACTGCAAGAAAACAAATTTTAAAATGGGGCTTTTTTAATCTATTAATTTTTAAATACATATATTAAACCTATCATTTAATTTTATAAATGTATTTTCTTCTTACTATCTTTCTTACTTTTGTCTTAAGTAAAATGTTTTCAAAACAAAAGTTGTTTTTAAGAAAATAAGATTTTCATTTTATTCCCTAAGGAATTGTAATAAAACATATTAAACGCTACGTAAAAGTTAATAACGGTTGTTGTTCGCAGAGTTAATTATGTTTAACTAACCCATATACTTCTAATTGTTTATGGTTTATAGATATAATTTTCAGCTATAATTTAAAATACAGTAACATCTTTTTACGGTACAAATTATTCCAATTAAGTGTTATGAATTAAATGTTTCTATTTCAGACTGTGCTCTAATTTAATTCAAACCAAATAATTTTTTTCTCCTTCGCACATATGTCTGTGAATAAATAGAAATCAACTAAGACTTAAGTAAATCACAATAATTAAATTTATTAAGACTTATTTATTTTGATACGAATCATTTTTTGTTGCTAATGTAATAACTATAATTTCAGGATTTTCTTTAAAATTATATTTTTATTTTTTATGATTAGACTAAAGATTAGCAATAGGGTATGTAATTGTTTGTCCCTGGGAAATTAACTTTTATTGAATGCGAAACAAAGATTATTGGTGATGACACTCTTTTTTTGAAACTAGAGGGCGAGTGACTTGTATAAGTATGCTGATAACTGCGAGAAGGTCGTACTTCATATTTCAATTTAAGATGTAATGTCATCACTCCATTTGAATTTTTGTAACTAAAAATCAAACCAATGACTCAATGTTGAGCTGCATTAAGTATTAAGATATCATGCAGCTAGAATTGCAGTTGAAAATTTTCCTTATTATTATAGACCAGTGCTTCTCAAAGTTTCAATATTCGTGACCCAATATTCAATCATAATTTTCATCGCGCCCCCCTTATGCAATATAACAATGTATTGAATTGAACAGTACTGTATTTTGATTCTAAAACTACGATATGACTTTTACCTGTTAAGTACCACTAGTGTACATAAACGTCTCACTCAGTCAAAGCGTTAATATCCCCGGACGTATATATACGTCTTTCCCAAGTACGGTCTCTTCTGTGTACTGATATCGATAAAATTATTCAGAAAGCTTTGGAATGCAATAAAAGGTTCGTGACAACAATGTTTGCGAAGGATTTACTTATTTCAGATTATTTGCTTTATTCCTCTTTCCCCCTACCCCAATACATCCCATACGCGTGGCATTGAGGCGCAAATCACGTAGCATTTAATCGGTAGTTAAGGGATTAATTATAAACCATACAACTTATAAAGATAAATGTTAACTTTTGAACATAATTTTATACATGACAAACCCATGGGGGTCACTGATAATTATTAAACTTGTTCTTAACGTAGTATTGTTAAATTAATTATAAAATACATTGTGCAGCACTGATACATTTATAAGCGTAATATATCACTATAAATGTGCATTTCATTTTTTATTATTTCAGAATGTATTTTGTTTGTTTACTTTCACTAAATTAATAATTTTTTTAAATAATCTTTTGTCTTTGACTTTTCTATATGCTCGCCCCCTCTTGTAGAGTTGTCACGCCCCACAGTTTGAGAAACACTGTTATAGACCATTGTTTTTTTTTTGTTGTTGTTGCTTATTAACTTGGGAGCAGGCGTGCACTCGATACTAAGGTTAATGATCACTCGGGGTGACTCTGTCACCCCAATCCTTTCTTTATGATTATTTTTATAGTACACGATAAAAATCGTAATTCCAGCGAACAGTTTATTGAAGACATACCTGGTATATTTACCTACTCTTAAGTAATTTTTTTTGATAATTTGAGAAAAAATATCGATCAAACTGAACCAAAAAGTTTCCAATGTGCGTGACTTTAATAAAAGTCATAAATTACAAACACTTGTAATGGCCTCAGACCCTGGGGAAGCATTCTCTTCATCTACTCAGCCTAAATCTGTAGGAGGTAAAGATTAATGACCCGAACTAACCATGATAAATCCAATTTATTATTACCAAATATAATAATCCAACACAAGCAAACTATAAAGGGAAATTCTAGAGGGATATAACGTTAGCTCAAAACCCTATGTTAATTAACGCACGAAATACTAATAGATTAACTTTACTCAACGTTATCTTAAGAATCCTTACTTCTTGAATTTTTTCTAATAGTTAAAAGTCCGTTCTATAATCACGCGTCGAAATTCAGATCCTTACCGTAACAGCACCGCTTTCAGCGACTCACGATTCCCTTCTCCTCACGATTATTAAACTTCCCCTATATATATTTACTAACTAATCTGAATATCATGGTTTCTTGAGAGAGATGGATGTGAAATAACTCGATTACTGGCCCCAAAGATTCCCCAAGAGGATTAATAGAGATTCACGTAAAGCCACGTCACACACTTTTTGCTAACATTGTAGGAATGTTATTTACAGACAAAACTGTAGCATTTTGTTCAAGTTATTGACGTTGTATTGTCCTTCGTTGATCGACAAATAGCATGCTGAACTTTTTCTTGCTTGTGTCTTTTTCAGAGGGCGAGGTTGTCTTGTGGTAAGTGTGTTTTTATATCTGTTTTGATGGAGTTCTTCAGGCAGCATTTGAACATCTGCATTTCACTTCAAACGTTTCATGTCCATCTCTTATCTCAAATTTACTTTCGCTATCTTGATTAATATGTATTACTTAACCTTCGCTTCATCAGTTTCAACTTCCTTCATTAGAGTTCGAAGATGTCCATTTCTTCTTTCATATTCTGCTCATTTACATTTATTAACCATAATGCAATGCATCAATCAAAGCCACTAAGTTGGTGTTAGGGGAGAAATGTAGCATACTCATAGAAAATATTTCAAAACAAAAGTGGTCGAGTGGGAAATTCAGTCAAAACAGGTGACCTTAAGATTCTAAAAAAACGTTCTTAAAAGGAGGGAAATGTATGACGAATAGATTTTAGTTAGCATCGGGACTGTCATTTAGCAGGATACTCTGTCAAGGTTATTGGTAAAACAAGTTAACAGTTTTTCCGCAATTAACTATTTCGTGAGCCTAGGGGACTCTGTGCTCCGCGTGCCCGCTTCCAGGTGAACAAAGTTTAACAAGTTAAAAAAGTAATTTTTCCACGTAATCTTTAAAATAATTTTCTATTAATAGTTTTCTATCATTCCCCTTAATCCTTTTAATGGATAATCCTAAAGTAGCCATCATCACTGTAACACTTTTCAATGTATGAGTAGGGCCATGGGTAGCCTAGTGGTTAGAGCATAGGACTCCAGACCGGAAGGCCTGGGTTCGATGCCTGATGCCACCAAATTCCCTCCGAGTACACACAGAGTACGTGCTCGTTAAATGAATGGTTCCGAAAGTATTGTTGCGGTCGCTGCTCAAACAACAAGTGCAGGGGGCTGGAGAATATTTCCGTCCCCTCCAGTTCCATGTCTAAATTGTGGAGGTGGAGATCGGTGGTGTCGCCATCTAACGTAAATAACCTGTCTCATAGGCTCTGGCAACATTCCTTCCTTGCCTTGGGAAATTTCACCAACCAAAATCGTACTGTCACCTCTATGGTGCTCATGGCTAAGGCCAATGATGGGTGTACCTCTAGCCCAGTGCTTCTCAAAGTTGCAACACTCGCGAGCCAATATTCAATCATAATTTTTATCGTGCCCCCTACAATAATAATGTACTGAATTCAATACTATACTTTGACGCTAAAACTACGATACGACTTTTTTACCTCTTAAGCAACCCCCCCCACACACTATGATATAAACGTCTCGCTAAGACAAAGTGTTTATTTCCCCAGACGTATATATACGTCTGGGGAAATACCGAAGTCCGATCTTTTCTGTGCACTGCTATCTGTAAAATTATTCCGAAAACTTTGGAATGCAATAAAAGGATCTTAACAATGTTTGCGAACTATTTACTTATTCCATATTATTTATTCTTTATTTCTTCCTCCTCCCCCAAAACTTTGGAATATCGGACTGTGGCTTGCTGTCAATTCGAAAAGACCCGCCGTGTAGGGCATGCTTAAATCTGTCGAATGTTTGTGGTGTGGTAGTTAGGAGAGGGGTGCCAGCTCATGTCGTACTTATTCCCATATTCAAAATTTGGTCCGTCGCCATCGTGTAGCTGAACAGTGCGACGTTAATATTCAATTAATCAATCAATCCTCCCCCAATACATCACATACGCGTGCCTACGTGGAAAACGGTTGGCATTTCGAAGCGAATCGCGAAACTTTTGATCGGAAGTCAAGGTTTAATTATAAACCGTTCAAAAATTATCAAAATAAGTGTTAACTTTTGTTTTAAAATATATATATATATGACAAGCCCATGGGGTCACTGGTAATTAATAAACTTGTTTTTAACTCAGTATTGTTAAATTAATTATGAAATACATTGTGTAGCACCAATATATTTATAAGTGTAATATATCAGTGTAAATGTATATTTTATTTTTTATTATCTCATAATGTATTTTGTTTGTTTACCTTCAGTACATTCATATTTTTTAAAAATGTTTTGTTGTATACTTTTCAATATGCTCACGCCTCCCTTGTAGAGTTGTCATGCCCCCCAAGGGAGGCACGCCCCACAGTTTGAGAAATGCTGCTCTAGCCCCTTACAACGATGAATTTCGTGAGCCTCGGTCTGACTTTGTCAGACAGGTGGCATTAGCAACAACAACAATGTATGTGTATCATGATATCGATATCTTGAAGCTTTTTGCGAAACTTAAGAATCCCAATGACTATCTTCATAATTGATCAAAATATCTCGAACAATTTAAATATAAACGTACAAAATAAAGTAAAAAAATAATTAATTTCTCCACTTATAAAATAAAAATATGAAGGTGATTAAATTATGTATCTTACGCGTAAAAATGTTACAAACTTTGTGTATGTATTTTTTTAATTATTTTCCTGTAAGCAGAGAAGGATTGTGAAATAAAAAAAACTTGTAGATTTTTATATAAATATCAGTTGTCGTAAAAAAATCATTAACAAAACTTGATGCCTTATCTAGACAGTTATTTTCTATATTATAAAATAATTGTTTTCATCATTTAGTCTACTTTTAACCTTTTTTTACGAAACCACTGCCGGAAAGACATTAGAATTAAGTTAAATTAGACAAATTTAAGGAATTAATATGTGTTAAGAAGTTTAAATAAGAACCATTTAATGTTCATTACATATTAGGGTGTATTTTTTACCATAAAGGAAAGGGGGATGTAAGGCATTACCATCAAAAGATGTACGAATTTCTTGAAAAAAAAAGATAAGTTTCCACTGATATTGTTTTCCAAACTTGATAATCATTGAATACTACGTACTTGTTTTGCCTCCAGATTCTATCATAAGTACCAGAATTATTTTAATAGAGGGTTCTTATTAAGTAAAAGTGTTTACATGCAATAAGAATGTGGATAAATTTTATCCAAGTTATAAACTAAATTAATCTCTGTTAACCTATAATAATGTATTAGTATTCAGTTTGAAACACTCAATTCTAAATATAACTTTTTACGAATTCTGTGCTTGAAATAACCCTTTTTAAATATTTTATTCTTTCAGATGGTGTTCTTCTCCCACTGAATCACCGTCAGAAGATAAATCATGGAGGGACGTTGACCATTCAAGGGGTACAGAGGTCAGCGGATCGGGGTGAATACAGTTGCTCTGTCAAAAACAGTGAAGGTCAAATGGCATCAGGAGCTACATATGTATCTGTTGTTGGTAAGTAGAATTCTTTTATGCCATGCATTTGTTTTTAGTGTAACTTCTTTAGCGGGGCAGCGGGAAGTTTTTCAACAGTTACCCTAGACAATAGGTGTGATGTTTCGGCGGAAGTTGTTCGTGTTGAGTCATTCATCATGACCTTGGAAGCTGTTTGAGGAGAAGGAAGAATTTTGGCGGTGTGATAGATCAAGACAAACAAGTAATAGCCTGCACGTAATGACGATCGTTCTGGCGTGGTGGCTAGGATACTCGTTTTCGGAACGGAAGGTAACTAGATCAAATCTTCCTACACTGGTGGCCCTAGCCGTGCAAAAGTACCTGTAACGAATCTGTACGAAACCTTTCCACTAATCTTCTTAGGCGTCTTTTTGGGGAATATAAATTCTAGTTTATTTCCAATCAACTCCAAAAAGATGAACGGGGTATTCAAATTAGATAAGGTATTTAAGTCGAGCATAGTAAGCTAGAAACGTAGATGATGGAAGGCTATTGAGCCAGCAACTTTAAACACAATATTAGAGGATTCCAGGATATAAGAAGCGAGGAGACGTCTTGCTGCTAGACGTACCAGAAAGCTGATATAGCCAGCGGTAAATATAATTTACGTACGCTTAAAATATGCGTCAGCTTAAGCGAATTAGTTAAAGTTAATGGAAGTTAAGAATTCGACTACGTGTATTTCTCGGATCTCCTATTTCGGTAGACCTTGATCTTGAGCTTAATTATTAGTTAATTGCATCATTCGTAATTTAATTTAGAATAAAGGTAAATCTCTTTATTGGACGTAACATCATAGTATTATATGTTATCAGAGATTTTTTGAAAAAATTATAATAATAAATAAATATTAATTATTTTCAAAATGGCTCTTAGTGGTTATTTGCCTCAAATTAAACTTAGACCCAGGGGGGTCTCCACAAACCACAAAAGTCGTGGCGCCATCTATTCACCGCAAAAGTAACCAAGCTGTCAGACACATGACGTAATTAAGCCGTCACGCACGAATAACGCAACCCACAAGCCGTAGCACTCAAGGTGACGCATTTACTCACACACTCGTCACGAATATGGTATCGTTCGTTCCTTTATTCACTGAATCGCTGGCATGGGGGTAGTGTGGTGGTTTGATATCAAGATAAACCAGTAATAGCTTCCACGTGATGACGATCGATTTGGCGTAATGGCTAAGATACTCGTTTTTGGAACAGAAGGTACCCCAGATCGAATCTTTCTTCAAGAACTGAACTTCCCACCTACGGGTCCCGAGACTACGTGTTCACGTTAGACGTCAGGAACAAAAAAGGAATCTCTATTCGTGTCAGTGGTTAAATGTTTTAATTCCTATCCTTTATTGGTTACGACTCACGAGAGAAGGGGTCGCTGTATACCCTCTTCCTAGTGAAAATTGTTTTTGCTCTTAATAGACTTCGTGAGTGATATTTGGAGAAGGTTTTTCCAACCATTACTGTAATTGATATACATCTTCAGTTGGTTTCAGTATCGTTGACGATGTGAGCAGTTATTTATTGAGATGGCGGGTGTGTTTGAAGCGTGCATCGTTGTCATTTGAATCACTGGTCATTTTTTCGGAAGTGTCTTATGTTTGTAACGGATCTTTGCACGACCTTCACCAACTAATCCTATTGGGGAATCTTTAGGCTAGCATTCACGTTTATTTCACAGCCATCCCTCTCGAAGAAACCCTGATACGCAAATTAGTTAGAGTATATAAAGTTAGAGAGAGAGTTTGATAATTTTAGGTCAGAAGTGGTGGAGCATCTGAATGCAGCGTTACTAAGGTGAGATTTCAGTTTTACGCATCTTGACTTAAGGACGGAGTTTGGCTACTAGACTAAATTAGTGGATCAGGAATTTACTGACAAAAAAGGTTGTTGTATAAATTGTTACACATATATGTATGATGATCAAGGAATTTTAATAATTAAAATTTTAAGGAACTGGGTACATTTTATATTTGATCAACTTTTTGCGATTATTTATGAAGTTTTTATTTCATACCGATGTATGTAAATAAATTCAATACATTTCAATCAAATTAATTCCATTCTATGAAAAACTTCGGCGTGAAACTCTTGGAGAATTTTAAAGTTCAAACGTATATAATTACTGAATTAAAAAGATGTGTATGTATTATACACATCATGTATGTTGCATCATATTTCTCATATCAAGTAGATTCGGATAAATAGTATGTATTTAATAATTCGTGTTTTTACTTTCAAAACTCTAAAGTTGAATTATAATTAATAAAGATATTTCTAGATTCAAAGACAATTATGCAGAAATAATTTGATCCTGTCTTAGAACAGTATATAAAGATGTAATCATAAGAATTTAATACTTTATCACAATTAAAAAGGAATTAATCTAAAATAAAGGTTAAATAAATGTATCAAAAAGATCATAACAGCCTTAAATATAAACTCTAGCGAAAACTAAATTTACTTTTTACCTAAAAATACAGGATAAACTAAAATTAAAATACAGCAAAAATGAATTTTTATATTTAAAAAAATTTGGATTATAAAAGTATAAACAACCTATAAGCATAAAAAGGAATTTTTATAGACTTGTAAGAAATATTAGATAAAATTACATCAATACTTGTTGTAATGAATATCCTTATTCTCTCCTCAATTTTTTTGAAACACAAGCGCAATTCTGAATATTCTTAATTTCAAAATATACATTATATAATTGATTCAAAAAACATTGCTAAGATTAGTATGTCCATTTTTTCTTTAGCTAAAATTAATCATTTCCCTTAAACACATATCCAGAACACATGCATTTTCTCTAACGAGAGCTCATTTGTGAAAATATTTTAACGATAATAGTCGTATTGCGTTTTTGTACTTTTATCGAAATTAAAGATTAATTCTATACAACTTTTCCTCAATTTTCATATGTACTAGCTATTTAATACAAAACTATAAAACAGTTTGTATTTTGAATTATATATCAATTTTCGCTGTTCTATATATTTGTATTCCATGGCTTTAAACAAATTGGGTTAATCTTTGTTTTTTTTTTAACTTAGATCATTTGTTTAGTTAATTTTTAAAAAATTTCAACCTTCTCTCTCTCGAAAAATGACTTTTATTTGCCAAAAATGTTTACGCACTTCCTTTTTTTAAACAAACTTTCATACTGATAATTCTAAAAAAAGGCTTTTTTTTTCAAAATAATGCGAATACTCTTCTATTTTTTCTGCTCCAATTATATTTTAAAAGGAATTTTCCTTCAGCAAGCAGTGGAATAAAAAGCAAAGAATCCTTTCTTAAGTAATAGAAACAGTTATTAACATAGAAAAGAATTTTTAAAATAGTTTGCCTTTTTACATATGTGTACTTTATGAATAAATATTTTTTTTTATATATATCTACGGATCAAAATATTATTTACATTTCGCTTCTAACCCAGAAATGGAATTTAGAAAATAATGTCTATTCATTTTAAATGTTGTTGGTAATATTTTATAATTTTCAAAAATTTTCTCGAATATCATTTTTAATAACGATTCAATTTCTTTTATAAACTTAAAAACACACACACACACAAGTAATATAAAAAAAAATTTAAGTCAAATCCTACTTAGATCAACAAAGGAAAATTTTATTTCAGCACTTTTTTATTAAATAGTTACAATTAATATAAATATGTATATACATAGGACAGAATCACAACATTAAGTGGTAATCAATTTTTATTCATTATCATTAAAGTATCGTATTGTAATATAGTATCGTATATAAAATTTCACTTCAACTGAATGCTTTAAAACATGAGAAAAAATCATTTTCAATTTTTGACACTAGTCGTCAAAAGGGTCGATAAGTGACCAAAAATGATGCCGACGTGGCTGTATTTATAATTCTTTAAATAATTAGTTTTAATCAAATAATATAAGTTAATTATAATTAAATTATTGTGTGGCCATCCAAAATAATAATGTATATAAAATTTCAGCTCAGTTGAGCGCTTCAAAATGTTTTTTTAACAATTGAAAGTTCCACCAAGATAAATAAATATATAGAGAGTGCGAGGTAATAGTAGGAAATGAAATAAGTAATATTTTTACTTTTCATGTTTCCCAAATTTTATTATATTTTTCGTGGAATATAAGTATTTAAGCAACGGTGTTAAAATTATTACATAAAAATGAGAATTAAAAGTATATACATAACATTAACCAATATTTTGACCTATGTATACCGCCGTCTGGTTGTATATATATGTATATAATGTATTGATTATAGAGAGAGAGAGAACATGCTGTTTATTCAAAAATCCCATTTTATTCAAAACACACAAAACAATCAACATGGACACAAAAGCGTTCTCTTTCCCCTCCAAAGATTTCAACTTTGAGTATCATATGATTTCCGGTAGAGATTTTTGTACTTGGTTAGAATACGCGGATGATGCAATGTTTCATCATCTTGTTTAAAAAACAACGTGGTCGTTTTCTTTGAGATAAGGAAGTTGAGTTGTTAGCGATGTATTTTCCGTAAGGTGGTTAAACTAAATTTATTAATTAGAAGTTAAAAATATTTCATATCACCAGAGATAAGTTATTTTACAATATTCATTCTTCAACATATCATAAATGTTGAGTTTTAGAGCATAATATAGAACTTACAACCAACTCCTTCTTTTTCAAGGTCTTTTTTCACTAGATTTTGAAATACAATGGTTCACCAATATACTTTTGCTCGAATTTTTTGTTCTAGCGCAAACCCTCCAAAAAAATTTTCAGCAGTTACGGGGAACACTTGAAATATATAATTTTTTTTCTTTATTTCATTTTACTTCAACTTCAACACAGCATTTCGTTCTTCAGTATAATTGTATTTTGTATTTAAGAGTTCTTCAGTTCGTAGGATACAATATGCCAATAAATCCAATAAAGTTCCAAATTTGATGTTCAAATTATATTTATTTTTTAATTCGTTGATGAAATTTCCAACATATTTTGCGTTAAAAATTCGTTCTGTTGATGAAATTCTTCATTTAAACAACGAACAAAACTCTGCATTTGAATCAAAGAAGATAATTGTGCTGGGCATATCTGACACATATACTGATGACAGCATTTTTAATCCAATTCCTAATAGACGTATATGCCTGTTATCAAGTAGCGATGAATAGTTGTTAGTTAGTAGTTTTGCTCTGACTTTCAGTTTGAGTTATTATATGTCGTATGCATTTAAAGACTGGATTTCCACTATACGCTAATTTAATTTTTTTGTAATAAAAAGGAATTGTTTTTTCTTAGTAAATATATACCATGGACTTCATTATTACTTATGTTACACAGTTTTCTAAGAAACGGTGTAAAAAAAGTGTTCGGTATATTATTTAGAACATATTAAAGAACCCATTATTTAGAACATATTAAAGAACCCATTATTTAGAACATATTAACGAACCCATTATTTTGAATAAATGAAAGAATCCATTATTTAGAGCATATATGTTTTAGAACATATATTATTTAGAGCAATAGAAATATTATCATATTCCTGTAACATGAATACAACTTTGCATTAATCCGTTGTCCTGATTCCCACGCAGCTAGCTTCATTTTAATATTTTATAAAAAGGGTCGACTTTGAATTGTGCAGTTTTCTTGTATATTTTTCAATTTAAAAGAGTTTTAGTATATTATTAATTATAAAGGAAGTACCTCGATACAAATTATTTTTAAATGGAGTGCGCTGTTTACAAGAAAGGTTTTCTTGAAATTTACTCAATGGATAGATATTAAATTTCGATGAAATTCATGACAGAAAGCCATATCACATTTATTAAAGAGACCATGTCCATAAGATTTATTATTAAATTTAATGTAATTTGTGCCCGTTCAGCTAATACAATTGTAACAACAGTTCAGATTCCTTACTCAGGACTATTGCCCTTTAATATTTGCTCTTTAGGAACCATTTCCCATCTGTCCCTGTCCGAATGAATTATTGCGTAGAGAATTGAAGTTGAAGTAGTAATTCATCGTCATTTGCCGAAAATCGATTTGCAAATTGAAGGTAAAGAGACGAAAGGAGAAAAAAGGAATTAGTTCTTTTTATTTCCATTATAATCTCCTTTTTTTCCATTCCACTGGAAGTAATAAATTTTTATTCCTTCTGCCTTTTTTTCCACTCTCGACGAATACCTAAAACTTTGCAAGGAACTAAAATCACTTTAATGCAGTTTCCATACTTAAAGCTGTCAGCGGAGACAAATTAGCTCCATTAGCCTTCCAAGTACAAACAATTGGACGTGCCGAAATAAAAATTACCGGCTTTTCTGATTTGTACCTGATGAAAAAGGAAAAAACAGTGTCATTTGATTACATAAGAATAGATTTTTTTTGCTCCTTTTCATGTAACGTTTCTTTTCTTTAAAGTGATTTTTTTGCATGCATACTTTGATCTGTACTCTGTGAGACTGCTTGGATTCCATCCCTCCTCCAAGAAAAAAAAATTTCCAACTTCAATACACATTTGGCAAACGTCAACATAAAATGAGCTACAAACCATTTCTTCAAGAAACTTTTTTAGTAAAATGAACACGACAGAAAAATATAAAATCCAGAAAAGGGGTAACGTTAATAAATAAAAAAAATTCAAAAACCTAACCCGGGGAAAGGTTAAGAAAAAACCAAAGTCATTCTTCCAGATCAATACGCATTTTTTCAGTCAGTGATTATGTTTTTTTTTCACTGTCAACATTTTTTGACAGGCCATATCGTTCAAATATGGAATCTGTGCTTTCATTTCTTTGAAAAACGGGATACCCTTCCGTAAAAGCTATAATTTTTTTCCGATTACTGAGAACCTTACTATGGTAGAAAAATGAAGAAAAAGAGCAGTTTCCGTAGGTTTGTGTTGACGATACTTTTTCGTAACCCTCCGATATTTTTTTAGTAATATAGCTGTCAGTAAGTAGGAGTCAGAGTTCTTTCACATTTCCAGGGCAGTAGACGCAAAATGATGTTTTGGGATAAGCTTACGCCTTGCATGTCAGTTTGCTATCGTAAAATGTCTTTCTTATCTATCGACAGATCAGCCTAAGAATGACAATTTTTACCAGACTATGAGACTAAAATACTTTTAAAATCTGCCCTTAACATCACTTGTAGTATAATAGTGTAAACACGAGGAAATTTATTTTGAGCATGAAAAGAAAAAGTAAAAATAAATCAAAGAAATGTGCGTCCAGTAATTTTTGTGTTATAATGCGCACCTCACAGGCATTCACTAATACTTATTATTAACAGTTTTTGAGTTTCTTAAGTGATTAACCATAAAGGAAAATTAAGTAATGCTTTTAATTTTGTTCAAATATTTCACATGCATATCTGTCTTTAAAATAATCTAACTTGTTTGTGTGTATAAGTGAGAGAGAATACATATTTGTTTCGAAACTACTTTTTTTCAGTATTCCACCGCTGTTCCTTTATATTCGTGTACTTAAAATTCGGTACTATTGGGATAAAAAGAAAGGGAATGATGTCATAAAACAAAATTATCAAGTTATTGGCCAAATTTTACTGCGTCTGCTTTCAAGTAATCCCCCTTTGAATTCAATTTTCCTCAACCAACACTTTTCCAATTCTCAAAACATACCTTTAAAACCATTTCATTAAACCTTTTCAAGATTTGTATAGAGAAACTCTTAATTGCATCAATGAACTCAAAAAGATGACCGCCAAAAATTAGTTTCAAGCATGGAAATAAAAAAAATCCTACAGTACCATAATTCATACGGAGTTTGCGATAACGTATTTGTTGAATGTTTTTCAAAAAAAATCATGAATATTAATGCATTGTGAGAAGAAACATCATCTTGATACAAATATCAATGATTTACCTTCCCACAATTCATACCGTTTTCGAACTAGTTGTTTCACTTCAACGTCGTGGTCATGGTCACGAACTTCGAAGCCATCGAGTCAGGAGCTTGAGCCGTAGTGCCACTAAACACTTGTAGTATAGAGAGAGTGTATGCACGTTAAATCTCTCATTTACTACCGGCAGCATGGGTGTAGGCGCTGTCTTGGGAAGTGGAATTGTCAGCAAATAAATTATAGTTTAAAAAAACCAAACACGCTTTTATAGTTAATCGAACTAAAAAATAAAATATAAGTAAAAATATAAGAATAAAATGATTAAGGAGAAAATAAATATCACTGGGGTAAAAGTGTGGGGTGCTCTATATTAATTGTTATAATTTCTTACTAGTTCTATTCCGAAATGCTGTGTTAGTGTAAAAATGTAGTACAAAGCACCCCACGCTTTTACCACTATTACATCGATTTTCTCGTTAATCCTTTTATTCCTGAATTAAGAATTTTTTTTTTTTTTACTTTTTAGCTCGATTTACTATAAAAGCGTGTTTTAAGTTTTTTTTAAACTATAATTTATTTTTTAGTTCGATCTACAGTAAAGACTGTTTCTTTAGTTTTTAAAACTATTATTTATTCTTTGTTGAATTTATCCTTGAGTTTGATATTTGGAGCCGGAATTACGTGGTTGTAAGAGAATTAGTTTGCTCATCAATGGATATTAATTAACGGGTCTGAAGGGTACTTATTCTCTCCGTTTACGGGGCTTCGGATGAGTCCCATATTGTTATATTTCAAAGATTCCGTCTCTCTATATAAAGGTCTAACTAATAAATGTGTGTTAAGAAGGAATATTAAATGTCAAACATATTATCCCCTTTTAAACGTATTGCTGTAAAGTTAATTTGTATCATGCCTTCTAAACCTATTGTTTTACAAAAATAAAAAATATTAGCAGTTAGAACATAATTTTTTTTCACATGCACGAGTCTTTTTTTTTTTATTTCCATTTTCAGAAAAACTTAACTTATATTACGGTAAGAGAAATTGCTGACACATCTACCCTACCCTTTCTCATATAAAGAAAACTTTTTTGCTTTATTTGTATTAACCACGAGCTTATTAGCAAGTTTAAGGTAATATTTTAATCTTTTAGTCACTAAATATCGAAAGGACACATGGAGTTAGTCGCCAAATCTGAAAATGGTTTATGCAATAAGTCGCCAAATCTGGAAGTGGTATACGGAATTAGTCGCAAAATCTATAAATTGTATTCCTAATTATCCTGACTAGGAGAATCGAACAAAATTATGAAATTATTGTATTGTCATTGGTCCTTGGCCAATGTGCAAAATTTCGAATTAATCTGACCAATCAAAGTGATTAAATTAAGTTTAAAGATTCCGTTACATGCAAGTGAAACTTATAAAAGCCTGTTAAAAAAAGGGATTGATATTAGGATCTGTAGGAGAAATCCTGACTACCACTTGGTATTTCGGGCAGAATTCTTAGGTATTGAGAAGGCTTTGAAATTTTGCTTTGCTGAATTTGTCAATACAGATATTCGGATTTTCAGTGTAATAGCCGAAGTGTTCTATTCAGTATCTATCTGAATGGTGGTATCAGGGTGACAGAAGACAAAGAGTATTATCCAACTAATAAAAAGCTTGAGTGTCAATGTTAAGATCTTTTTCCAGTGAGTACCCATTGCACGCGAATATCTGCGGGAATGAGATTGCAAATGGTTTGGCCCGTGAATGTAGCAATAAAGATTTCAAGGAAGATTTGATCTGGGCACCTTCCGATTCGAAAACGAGTATCTTAGAAATACACCAAAATGATCGCCGTCGCGTGGAGGCTATTAATGGTTTATATCGATATCACACCGCCACACGTTAAAATCAATTTATCTCAAAATGCTAATTTTGATTTTCGATGTACCTTTTCTGAGAAACTACTGCTCACAGCTATGCAAATTTCTTATGATATATTTATAATGATGGCTAATATATACTGAAATGAGCGTTTTGTAAAAAAAAAAGTCAAAAATTCATTTTTTACAGATTTTTTATGTGGAAATGAGTCAAATTTCTCAAAGCTTGATAAAGTATTTTATAAATGATACAAAAATTCAAAAATAGATAAAAGCTCATTTTAGTATAATGAGAAAGGTTTACTTTAATTGTAAGAAAAATTTCAAACATAACAGATATTGCGAAAAGTTACATCGAAAACAGCCAATTTAACATCATTGTCAGTATAGTGACAGAGAGAGTTTTCAACTGACCTTAATTGTTTAAAAACACACGGGTTCATGGACTTGATCTAGATGTTTCTGTCGATCAAGTGGTATAAGAAATGACAGCAACAAATCTGTCGAGATTCAAAGTGCTTCCATTGGCGTGGTTGGAAGTTCGGAGAAGAGGATGCTAGCGCAGGTGTGGCCCTCGTCACTTGACTGAGTTTTAAAATTACGAGGTTCACATTACCAATAGTTGCTTTATAGAGCAACGTTCATAAGCACTCACTCACTAAAATTGAAGCACTCAAATGATAATGTTTACTAAATATCTGATCATTTTAAAGAAATTCATAATGTGCATCACAACAATCAAAGAAAATATTCACAACATTACCTTCATTTGTGATAATCAATATCTAGACATATTCATTTCGATCTTGCTTCACTTTTAAACGCTTTCTGCAACATTTCAAATATGTTTGTAACAAAAACTGCATTGCAGAGTCAATGTATGTTATTAGCTTGACTGCTATCAATATTTTGGAAAATCAACTCTCATTTAGAAATAAATTTATTCTCAGATAATCAAATGAAATAAATTGCCACATGTTTTTATGGGTCTAAAAAGCAATCGATACAAACTCGCGAATGATATCTTCCTGCATATGTATTTTAAATGAAGCATTCTGTATAATTTTCTATCACAGTTGTAAATACTTCCAATGAGATTAATGTTTAATTCAATTCCTACTATTTTTAACTCACACTCTCTATATATTTATTTATTTATCTTGGTGGAATTTTCAATCGTTCATAAAATACATTTTAAAGCACTCCATTGAGATGAAATTTTATATTAATGATTATTTTGGATGACAATACAATAATTTAATTATAATTAATAAACATTCCTTGATTACAACTCATTATTTAAAGAATTACAAATGCAGTCACGTTGGCATCCTTTTTGACTACTTGTGTCAAAACTTGAAAAGGTTTTTTTTTCTCACGTCTTAAAGCATTCAGTTGAACTGAAATTTTGTATACACGATTGTTTTGGATGACAATACGATTCGATACTTTAATGATAATTAATAAAAATTAATTACCACTTAATTTTGTGATTCTGCCATATGTATATACATATTTCTATTAAATGTCCCTATTTAATAAAAAGTAGCTAAAATAAAAAATTTCTTTGTTGATCTAAGTAGGAATGGACTTAAAAAAAAATTTTTTAAATACTCTCTTGTTTTTTGTTGCAGTTCCTCCAGTCATAGATGCTCATTACTTCCGAGAAAGTATCACAGTGGACGAAGAAGCTCGTACAAAACTGATGTGTGTCGTCATCAAGGGAGATCCACCCATGAGGTTTCATTGGCTAAAAAATGGGCAAACATTTTTGGCACATGGTGATACGACAGTGCAGACATTTGAGGATACATCTATCGTGACCTTCAAGAAAGTTGTGTCAAGTGACAGAGGTCAATATACATGTGTAGCTACAAACGTCGCTTCATCGACAAACAGAACCATGCAACTTATCGTTAATGGTAAGTGAGCAGCAATTTTCAATCAAGAGAATTAAAGGGTCCAAAATAATTGAAAAATAAATATTTTAATCAAACTACCAAAATGTAAGTGACAGTAAATATATTAAAATAATATTTTGTGTTAAAAGATGAATATTCTATATACATACATTTACACAGCTGATGCATCTTATATTTTTTACTGATAAATTTAAAATAAATCGCACATAGTGTAGGTGTGGTATGTAGTTCAGTTGTTATGAACTTAAGCCGTCATTTTTTGGCAACTCAAGTTGACAAAAACGACATTATTTTAAGGGTTAAAGCGCAGTTCAACAAGTCTCACGATATCTGGAAAACTCTTCAATGCTTACTCGCACGTGCATAGTCTGTGCTTCTGAAACTTTCAATATTTGCGACCCAATTTCCGATGGATGAAACAAGACTGACCCTCATTTCGGCGAGCATCTCTATTTATATTCCCTCGGAAACTACGAGAAAACCCCACTCGCGTCATAGAGTGTGAAGTTAAAGTATTTCTCCACAAGTTTCTAGAAGAATCCAGAGGATCTCGAACTCACCAACATGGTCGTCAATGTCGTCGAAATGGTCGCCAAAAATGATGCCAACTTGTCTCAATCGCTATTCAGCCAAGTTCTCATTGAATCGCCACTATAACTTAAAGGACGGCACTGCTTGTGAATATTGCAATTTTAAAGGAAATTAAATATAATTTAGAGTAAGATAAATGCATTATACACACATCCAAAGTACTAATTATTTAAACTATTTTACACAATATTCGTAACAGTATTTTATTTTGTTTCATTTCAACAAATTAATAGTTTTTGAATACTCTTTTATTTTCTACTTTTTGATATAATCATGCCCCCCGTGCAAGTTTTTCCCATCCCCCTAGTTTGAGAGTCGTTGCTTTAGTGTTAATAACAAGAGATTTACGGCAACATGCAAAAATAAATCTTTCTGTAACAAACTTTTGTACTCTAAAGAACAAAGTGACATGTAAGTAGAAAAAAATAAATTTGGTTGTTATTTTGTGACCTTGAATTTGAGATTCGCAAAAAAATATATTGTAACCTTAATTTTGAATTAAAAATGTGATAGTTAATACCAGAACTAACAGGTTAAGAATTGAATATGAAACACGTATGAAAAATCTGGTGAAAAGTCCAATTATTTTACATTTTGATTTTCAAATGAATTTTTTATCCTACTTTTGCATAACTTTTCTTGATTTCCATAATATTACTCAAGACTATTTATGTGCGTTGAGTGTCTTAGTGGGTAATTGAATTTTGAATAAAATTCATACATACTTCTTTGGTTTAATGGAACACATACCTTGGTTTAATGGAATGGATACCTTACAAAACATTAAAATGCAGCTTCTCTATTAATATAAATTCTTTGGATATCAATATATTTACAATTTTAATTTTTGTGCTACTTTAAATGTAAAATTATAAATACTATATTTTCAAACAGAATTTAAATTCAATCTTTGAGCAGTAATTGCTTTAAATATATCAGCTATTGATAATCACTTCCACATAATTATGCTCTTCCGAAAATTAAAATAGAAATTTTTCCTTTCTGTACTAAGCAATATTTGATATCTCACGGGAAATGCAAATATATCATTCACAAATTAATTTCATAAGAATACAGATATTAAATAATACGTTGCAATGTACAGCTTCAAATTTATCAACAATTATTTTATATCAATTTTCTCCTTTCTAATTACAATCAAAATGATTTCACTAACATCCCCTCCGTCATTTCATAAACCAATTCACCATTCAAAGGAGGACAACTGAATAATCTTTAAAAGAGTGAAAATTTCTCATTTAAAAATGATTGAAACCTGTTTTCCCAACACGCACAATTTACGAATCCGTAAATGAGTCCTTTCATCTCTATGTGAAAAGACGAATTCCAATCACAGACTTAGATGATGTGGAAGCAGAATGTTATTTTCCCAAGAGGAATCTGTTCATTCGTATGGTTACATTCACTAATGGATTTCCTGAGCTCAAGGTGCTGTGTAACGGCTTCAGAATCGTTGATTCGAACACTAACCATTAAAAACCACTTCTATCGATCTAGGCGGCCATGACTTATAGATCAACTTGTGAGTCTTTCTGCTACGGAAGTTAGTTATTTAATGGATGTGGCCACCAGATGGGGTGTGATGGGACTTGGTAGACAGTTTATGGAAATTTATGAATGGTTTGTCTTAAAACAGGGTGTTTTGGAATTTATGAGTTATTTTTGGAGTGAAGGGATGGAAAGTTAGAAGGTACATACTATAACATTTTCCAACAAACAACGGTTATATATTTTTATACGTGACGATACATTTGATGAATACGCAGCGATTGACTTAAGCTTAAAATCGTCTTAATTTTATTTACTTGGTCGCTTGAAAATACACCAGCGTGAGAAGCCTAGTTTTTAATGTCTTTAGGGATTATTTTTTTTTACATTGCAAAAAAAAAGACTCGATTTTTTTTTCCCGATTTTATTTTATACTAGCTAGTATACCTGTTCTTCGCACGGGTGAATTGAAAAATCAAACAATTAAAATTGAAGGATAAAGAAGTTTTAAATGAGTTAAATTTACGTGATTCGCAAGTTAATAAAAAAACTTTTTTTGCATATCTTAACTGAACAAAAAACCATATTTGTTAAATTTTAAGTCTGTAGATCTAATAATTGATAAAAATGATTTTTTTTATTTATAACTCCCCGTAACTCTCTGGTGGGTCGAGTTTTGAAAAACACCTTCCTAAACTGATCTCTGCTCAGCAAAAGCAGTTGTTACACATTTTGTATAATGAACGCTTGTAATAGTGTAAATTATTCATATCCGGACATGTAATACGTTAGTATTACTTTCTGTTGTATTTTCTTTATGTAAAAACTGTAATATTCGCCATCAACGCCGTTTTTTGTATTATAATTACGATTCAATCGAAACAAAGCGAAATGTAGGCGATAGAGCCAAGTTGGCATCATTTTTGGCGACCCTGTTAGCAACTTGGTGATTGATTGAACGGTGCAGAAGTTGATATTCTTTCACGCTACCTGGTGGGGATCTGCAGCAAAGAGAATAGCACAAAAATCTTTCCCACAAAGAAATTACATATACATGCCCCTTCTCATAGTGAGCGGTGTTGGAGTGATGGGATTTTATATATACAAAGTCCATTTGTGTATATAGATTACTAGAGATTGAAAAGACGAAAAAAAATGGAGGAAACAAACTTTTAAAACTTCGGCTCCGGTGGCTTGGAGCTAGCGTTTCCACTTCGCATGGCTACGGATGCGGGTTCGACCCCAGCTGAAATTACGTGCTCCGTCGCCAAAAGCCCTCGTGTAGCTAAACAGTGCGACGTTAATATTCAATCAATCAATCGACTCCAGCTACGTGGCCGTGGTAGCCGAGTGGTATAGGTATCGATCGTGGCTTGACTTGTCACGAGTTCGAGCCCAGTACCACTAAAGACCCGCCGTGTAGGGCGGAGATGCACATTAAATCTGTCGAAAGCTGAAACGTCTTTCCGTTGGTGTGGTGTGGTAGTTAGGAGATATACATGCAAATTTTCATAGTGATCGGTTGAACATTTTTGAAGTGATGCAATTTCATATTTACAAACATCTATTTTTATATACTATATAGATACGCATAAGGTAGAACGCGATGGCGGAATTTAACAACATTCCAAAAAAATGTCTTCCAGAAGTGTTTCCAAAGTGCAAGGAATGCTGGACAAAGCGGCTGAAGGCTTGGGGCACTATTTTAAATTTAACTAGGATGCTATTCCCACAAAGTAACGAAGGTATTTTTTAAGGTTAGCTACGTTTTGGACACACCATGTATTTAAATTATGTAATCGAAAAGAAAATAGTGGTTCTCTTATAAATTTCATTTAGCATCACTATTTTTTTTTATTTCAAGAAAAGGAAAAACTTATCATTAATTACCTTAATACTTTATTAATTGTATCATAAAGCAAGTAATATAAAAAAAAGAAATTAAAGTCAATTCCTACTTAGGTCAATAAAGAAAAATTTTATTGCAGTTCATTTTTATTAAATAGTTGCAATTAATATAAATATGTATATACATAGGACGGAATCACAACATTAAGTGACAAAATAGAAAGTGATTTTTCTTGTAGTTTACCATTTTACTTTCTATATAGGGTGTTGGATTATTTTTGTTACTATGTATTCATTAATTAAATTTAATTATTTTAATAAAATATTATAACCGAAAAAAAATTGCATTCTCAGAAATTAGGCCATTTAAGAGGGGATTCGAAGCCATGACCTTTGGATTAGGAGTTAAATGCACTATCTGTTGAGCTACACGGACACAACGAACAATTTTCCTTTCTATATATGATGTTGGACTATCATTTTTGTTTGTTACTATTTATTCAATTTTTTAATTTAATTAATTAATTAATATTTGAAAAAACTGTATTTGCATCAAGTTCCATCCCCTGCAAATTTTAAAAACTGTATTTGAACTTGAATGGATGGATAGAAAGTTTTTTATAAACGATTGAAAATTTGAACAATATACATATATCGTATATATATATATATTGGGAGAAAATGAACTAGCAGTAGCAATTGAATAACATGATATATATTCTTGAATTAAACATCATACAATACTTTTTTCTATTGGATGATTAATTTCAGCTACATTTTTACATATAATAATGATTTTAATCCACAAACATAAAGTGCTTCTGCATTTTTCAATTTATTTTTTATTTATCTTATTTCGAATGAAGCATTTCTTTTGAAATCTTAGTCTCACTGATTATGTGTAACTTCTACGATGTCATAAGTTAAAATTCAGCCTGCACGTGTTAGCTTTATTGAAATTTTCCGCATTATCCTTTTTTTTCGAACAAAATATGTTAGGCAAATATCTGCGCGATACATTTGGGCTTAGATCAAAAACTTGTTTCTTTAAAAGCTCTAGAGGATACTAATCTCTTTACTAGAGAATTTTAGTTTTTTACGCTTTCGACCTTCGACATTTTGGAGGCGCTGATTCTTTCTTTGTTTTGTCTTTTTTTTTTATTCTGCGTTTCTTTTTTACAATAGGTCTTCTAAATTTCATTTACATTATTCAACAGGTAATACATGAAAGCAATTTGCTATTATTTCTTTGAACTTTATTTTTTTTTTCTTAATGTGAAGGTAATAATCCTCAGATTTACTTTGAAGTTTTTTTCTGAGACAAGGTCACATAAGGGACTTTTGTGAAATAATTCAGGAAATAATTTTTTTTGCTATATAAGAATTAAAACGAAGAAAAAAATTAGACTGTGCATGTAAATGTATTTTAAGATTGTCTCTGCACTTACAGCTTCGATTTCGTAATATTTTCTTTTTCCAGTTGTAAGTCCATCAACTCTTCATTTGTTTATATAAAATAAATATCAAGAATTTTATATTCATCTATTTGTCGGATGGGTCGCATAATTTGCTTGGCGCTGACCTTGTACGCCCAAGTTTGTGGGTTCGACTCCAGCCCAAGTCGGTGGATTTTCAGGATGCAGAAAATCGGCAGCGTCCATGTCGTATGATTTTACGGCATTTTAATGTTGCCTAGAATGGCTTTTTGAATCGGAGTAAAATTAAATTCGAAGTACAATTTTGCATCTTCAAAGCTCAGGCGCATCCCTCTGGGGAGGAAAAAGGGAACTAATAAGTATATTGGAGACCCAGTGGCTGAATGCTTAGTGATCGCGCTTCCACACCACTGGTCCGACGTTTAAACCCCAGGCTGGGCAAGGTTGACTCAGCCTTTCATCTCTTTAGTGGGTCGATAAAATATCACGCTTGCTTGGGAACTTAACTCTGGGGGTTTAAAGTCAGACTGACCACCTGACCGGAACATCTGCTCATGCAGCTCAGGGTCCATGGTTGCGTATACTGAGTTGGGCACAGTAGTATATCGTGCCCCTGAGCTTTATTATTATTTTAAGATTTTGTCCTTATCATCACAGCTTTTGAGAAAAGTATACCTGACTACCAGTATGAAGAGGCTACATGATGCCGTCAAACATCTAGCTATTTATGGTCAGAATAAAGTTACTTCTATCTGAAATCTATTCGAATAAAAATAATCTATTTTGTGGAAAGCATTTTAGTTGCATACGGGACGATATTTTCAGGTACAAAAATTATTAATTTTAACAAATTAATAAAACACATACCATCATATATAACACATATCGTCGGCCTAATTATCAGAATGCATAATTCCTTCTGGGGGGCTAATTTGATATAGGAGTGCTACGTGCCAAGTTCTTGTTTATGATCACCGAGATGGGCGATAGCATTACAATATGGTTACCTTGATATTTTTAGCATGTTGTAATGTGGTTGTCATGCGGATAACGTATATTAAATTTTTATTGTTTTTTTTCGATGCATCCCTTTTAATTTCAGACAATTTTAACTCGAATTTTCCATCAATTCGGAATCGAAATTCAATGTTAATTCAAATTTTTTCCACCGAGCGCTGTTTGGCCTGATTAAAAAATCACACCAAACAGTGCTTGGCGTGTAGCACTCCTATATCAAATTTAGTTTCTTTGTGCTGTTACGCTTTCTGATAACTCCAGGCCGACTATATAAAAATATATTTCATATTGTATAATATGTAAAAAGTCTTAACGGAGTTAGTTTTAGGTAGCTGAACATTTTTTTAATAGCAGTATAATTATGGAAGGGCGCCCCCCTCCCTTCTCCTTGATTATCAGCGTGAGCTCGAGTGTAGAACTAAAGGAAGAACTAGGAGCCGTCATGATCTTATTAAGACCTTTGACTTAAACGTCTAACAAAATTAGATAATAATAATATATGTGAGAGAATCTCTACGGAGGCTAAGCACACAATATATATAACACCGAAATAACGTAACCCGGACCACTATCAATACTAACTCGCCTAAGTTCTATTCCTAGACTATCACAGAAACAAATATTAAATAGTTACTCCTACCTTTAATGTAGTCTGAAGTAGCGATCTCAATAATCCTGGATGAAGTTGCGTATTTACGGGAGTGCAATGGTGTGCACCTTGACTTAAGGGCTCTCTATCACGTATAATTTCTGTTTACTGTCACTTAACGTTTTAAAAAATCTCTTCACGCTTGAACCACTTCACTGTTTACATTCCTGGAATTGCCACCCCGCTTACTCTAACTTCTGATATTTAAAAGCTTCCTAATTTGCAACTTTTCTTCACGCTTCACTTCTTGGATTTGGTTGGAAAAGAGTTGCCATTAATTCTGGCCCCAAAGAACCCAAAGGACATGTTAATAAAAAGATGCGTAAGCCCGTCAAAATTATTTTCTAATTCAAACTAAATCTTAAATATCTTTAGTATATACAGTGAAATACGTTTAACATGAAAACACTTAAGAAAAAACATCGCTTAACACAAAATAATACAACGGTCCCGTCCAACTAATATGTATTTTCATTATTTTTTTTTTTTCTTTGGCACGAAACGATTCCCTTCTCGGAAAGAACAAAATACGGAAATCACCAGCCGGATTGGACTGTGTCACTGAAAGAATTCATTACAGTAGATGTGATAATGTGTGCAGCCCCAATTATGGCAGAAAAATACATTTAAGAGTTTGTTCAAAGAATATAACTGATGCAGATTCCAACGACGAAAATGAAATGAATAATACAGATCCTGTTCCTACATCATACAAAATAAGGAAAGTCATGAAAAGTATGCGCAGCTATTTAGACGAACATTCCAGTCAGGAAATGAATAACAAAATGGATGCCATCGAATGATTGTTGTAGTGCAGGGATGGCGAACCAGTGGCACGTGACACAATATTTTGGGCACGCTAGCAATCAAAATGATTTGCATTATACTTCAAAATAACAAAATTCACTATAAAATATTACGACCAAACGCCAGTGATCGGTGGCACACTGGTTTGTTACTGTCTCTTAGTTATTTACCTAGTTACGTCTTTGTCTACTGTTGCTTATGATGTAAAATTTGTCTACGTATAGCATAGTCAATTTCGTCGACACAACTCTATTTTAAAGTTTATTTGTGTTATATTCACGATTTTTAACTGTTACTTAACACGGCTGGTTCAGTAAAAGAACAAAAAGTGCATGATAGTAAGTGTAGCCGAAAATTTCAAACTTGGTTAAACTAGAAATATGGTATGTGATTGGTAAAGACGACAAAGCGATGTGTGTTTTATGTTCTGGAACAGTGATATGCAGAACATTGTCTGCAAAACGGCATTTTGAGATAAATCACAATTCTTCTAGTCAGAAAAGCGAACTACAGCAAAAATAATTAAGTGCTTAGAAATCATTTGGCAGATGCCTCCAACTAAGCAGGCATTCTACTAAAAGTGGCATCTTACAGTCCTAATATAAGTTATTTGTCATCCACACACAACCTGCAACAACAGAAATCCCGCTAATGTTACTTTAATTTGAATAACATGTATAACAAAAACATTTATACAACTATACAGTGCAAAGGGTATTTTTCGTAGTAAATAAAAAAGTTCTGAGTTAGTATTTAGCTTTATTATCTTCCCAATAATCACAAGTCAATTATTAGAAGGCACGTCTATACCTCATAAAATACTTCTTTAGAAAAAAATGGTACGTTGATCCATAATGGTTCGCCACCTTTGAAGTAGTGTGTTTCATTCTGGGATACATACGAAACACGAGAGACAGACGATCAGAAACATGCAATACAATCTCAGAAGAGTATTGATTTTTATTTCAAAGAATAATCTCGGCATAGGATAGAAGGGGTGTGCTGCTTTCCTTCCGAGATGGGAATCCATTTCAGGAGAAAGTCCGAATTCTTTTCCCCAAGATGCATCCGTGCTTATTCGGGATTCGAACCCGAGCCCACACGATTATAAGCCGAGTGTCATATCCCTTACATTGGGGGCATCGAATAAATTTGACAATTTGATGCTAAAAAGAGAATGTATGGAAAAATATCAGATTATCTTCCAAAAACTTTGTAAGTGTTTTGTTTTATAGACATTATTACAAATGTGATGATCACCGCATATAACAGAACGGGTGCGCTGCTTTCCGTTCGAGATGGGAATCCATTACAGATGGAAGTGCGACTTCTTTCCCGAAGAAAATACATCTATGCCTTATTCGGGATTCGAACCCGAACACACTCGGTTACCAGCCGAGGGTCGTGGCCGCGGTAGCCAAGTGGTATAGAAATCGGACCGTGGCTTGCTTTGTCACGGGTTCGAGCCCAGTACACTAAAGACCCGCCGTGTAGGGCAGCGATGCACGTTAAATCTGTCGAGAACTAAAACGTCCTCCCGTTGGTGTGGTGTGGTAGTTAGGAGAGTGGGGTACCAGCTCAGGTGTCGTCCACGTCACTGACCATGGTTCAAAATTACGTGGTCCGTCGCCAAAAGCCCTCGTGTAGCTGAACAGTGCGACGTTAATATTCAATCAATCAATCAATCAACCAGCCGAGGGTCATATCCACCATAATGTCTGGGCGGCCACTTAAAATATCTATTACTTAAAAATACATATATGCAAATTTAATGCTTATCTTGATAATTTGTACGATTTACAATTGAGGTTGTAATGTAGTTTTATCGTCAAAGAGCCTCATTACCTCATTGTTAATATATGGAGGGGGTACGATGAAAATAATTGTATGAAAGTTGGGTTAGAAATATTGAAAGTTTGAAAAACACTGCATTAGAGGTGCAAGACATTGTATCGTTATACTAGTAAAAATATGCACATATAAAAAATAACGCCCGAACAAATGCATATGTTTTCTAAAATATAAACAAAACGTTTTGTCTAAATTTTCAAAATTTTCATTTTTTACCAATGAATTAAGAAAAGTATTAGATTGTTGTTGAATGAACGTGAGAAGCAAGTCATAATCTGTTGATACGCTTCATAGATGGTGAAAAGAATCAAGTTGCGTAAAAAATAATTTTAAAAAATTTGCATTATTTCTGCTTTTTTATAAATATATCTCCCACTAAGGAAGTAGGGATGTTTTCTTTTAAGGCATTTATTTGAAGATAAATTTTTAAAGCTGGTCAGTTTTTTCATAGAATGTGTTCTTGCGTTATTCTTTTCCTGAAAATATGTGTATTTAATTATACATTGTTATATATTATATTTTTCGTATATAATTGTAAGAGAATTTACACATTTATTTTGACATATAAATACTTGAATTTTTTCGTTAAAACAAAATCTTTGATAAAGTTTAAAGATAAACAAACGAAAATAATTATTTTCAGTTAGCTAAAAAAAATCCTTAATTTCCTAATATGAATTGTTAATATGAAGCATATATTTATTTTTAAAAAATACTACATAGTCTCTCACCAGTTTTAAAAGAAGTACCTACCCAAGTGTATTCAAGAATTCATTCCCGTTATTTCGCTTTACCTGACTGTTTCAAATGTAGTCCTGAAATGAAAATATAAATGTTTTTCTATAGTGAGTAAGTCCAATGAAAAATCTTTTTACTCATAATAATGGTTGGAACATCTAAATCTACACCAATTTAAATTTCGACAAAAATTATAAAATTTAATTCATGCAGAGCACAAAAGATAGATTCGAAATTTTAATTACAATTCTGTGTAAAATGCATTCTTAAAACCACTATTTATTGAAAGCATATTTAAAAATTATGAAATGAGCTTATTAATATCGTCACCTGTAAGCTTTATAAATTTGTGACTCATTAATTTGCATTTATATTAATTGTGAAACAATTTTATGAATACAAATTTTCAAAATTAATATTCAAAATAAAGCTAGTTTACATTAAGTATTGCAATTTTTGTTTGTATGTGCTTTCTTCACATTGTATTCAAAAGTTGCCAAACTAATTTTTGTGAAATAACCATGACCGTGATACGTATTCAACAACCAACATTTAAATTATATTTTTGAAGTACATGTTTCTATGTGTTCTTTATTCAGAAAGTAATTTAAAAGCCTAGTACGGTACTAAGAGTCATATTTATAACACATGCATTTTGTTTCAACGTAAAAGCATCAAATTTAAAACAATTTTAATAATTGCAAAATATATAATTTGGGAAAAAAAGGCTTTTCTATTGAGGTTGTAATTCCCAACTAACCCTTAAATAAAATGCCGATAGTTAATTATGTGAAATATTTATTCAAAGAAATGGCTACTCTTGTGATAGCGTACATTTTCAAACACATTTTTAAAACTGTAGAATAATTTCATGGAACAATGAAATAAATGTAAATGTTTTTCTTATGCCTCATTATGTGAACTCGTAACGTTTTTCATAGTTTTACTCCATTTATTGATTTTGCTTTTTTTTAAACAAAGCTTTTTTTAAATGCTTATTCTGTTTTGTCCTATGTTCTCAAAATCAAAAACATCAGTTAATTGATAGATCATTAAAATCTTTTTATTAAAGAGACACAGTACGTATCTAATGACAGAAAACGGACAAAATTTTAAATCAATTTTTTCTTACCCTAAGTTATTTCTTGCACATTTTCTATAATCACACAAAATTTAAAAGCTGTATGTGAAAGAAGCTTCAGAGTTATAACTTTTATGTTTGTTTTTATCCCTACTTCGATGCCAAATAAAATCTTTAAGCTGATTTATCTTAGAAAGGAAAAAAATGACTAGTTTATTTTCCTTTCAAATTATAAGACTTTTTTTCTATAAAGTCCAATGCTCTCTCTCTCTCTCTCTCTTTGATATTTTTTGCTACTGCTATTAATACATGCAACAAAAGTTGGCATGCATCTTTGTATCAAAGCAATACTTTTTTTTAAAAAAAAATAGTGAAATTTAGAATTGATAAATTTTTTAAGGAGTTTTCAATAAGCATTCATTAAAGAAAAGTATTTTATGAATATGAATTATGTGTTATAACAAAACCCATACTAACTTTTGTTATACATAAATCAACGTACTTGTAAGTAAAATATTTGTTCATGATGAGGAAAGGAATAGCATCTTAATGATTTTCTTAAAATTCTTCTATAAAAAATTCAATAATTAGTTTTTTGGAGTATTGGAGTACATAAACAATGTTACATAATACACTACTGGTCTTTAAAATTGCTACACCAGGAAGAAATGCAGATAAAAAAAGATATTTATTGGAAAAATATATTATACTGGAAATAACAAATGATTAAATTTGCAAAAATTTAGGGTTCATAGATCCTGAAAAATCAGTACCCAGAACAACCATCTCTGGCAGTAATAAGAGTTAAGTAAGAGTTATGCCCAACTTATACGTTTGGGCATTGAGTCAAAAAGAGATTGGATGGCATGTACTTGAAGCTTCAACACGATGCGACAGCTCGTCAACCATAGTGACTGGCGTTTGGGGACGATCTAGTCTCTCGGCAATCATGAACCAAACTTTTTCTATTGGTGAAAGGTCTGGTGAACGTGCAGGCCAGAGCAAAACCTGTACATTTTACGAATCAAGGAAGGTCCGTACACTACCCGCGATATGCAATCATGCAATATACTGCTGAAACGTAAGGTTTCTCATGTATCGAATAAAGGGTAGAGGCACGGGTTGTAACACACCAGAAATGTAACGTACATTATTTAAAGTGCCATCAATGCGAACGAAAGGTGACCGAAACGTGTATCCAGTAGTACCCTCATACCATCACGCAGATGGTGGGCCAGTATAACGATGACGAATGCACGCTGTCAATGTGGGTTCACCAGGATGCCGCCAGATAAGGGTGCAACGATCTTGGTACAGATGAATAGAACCTGGATTCATCTGAAAAAATGACATCTCGCCATTCGTGTGCCCAGGTTCATCGCTGACCACACCATTTATGAGAATCCTGTCTGTGATGCAGCATCAAGGGTAGCCGCATCATGGTCTCCGAGCTGAGAATCCATACTGCTGAAAATATCGTCGAACTGTTTGTGCAGACACTTGTTGTTTTGCCAACGACCTCAATTCTTGACTCGGAGTTCGTGAATTGGTTGTACGATGTATTAAGGCAATATGGGGAATATGCCTGTCTTCTAGGCTGCTAGAGATGGGGGGCGTTGAGATCAAGCTCGGCGCTCCATATTACCATCCTGGAACCATCGATTCCATATTCTGCTAGCAGTCATTGGATCTCGATCGAGGCGAGCGGCAATACTGCGATACCATAAATCTCTCAATCCCGATTCGCTACAGTTCGATCTTTAGCAAAGTCAGAGACGTGCTGGTACACAAGTCTGCTTCTTACACGAGACATCACAGCTTTTCACCAGGCAGCAGCGTTCAAATGCAAGTTGTGTTTGAGAAACCGGCTGAACAATTTCCTCATTCAAACACATTGTAAGTGTCATTATCGGCGCCTGCTTTGCCTGAATGCGCTGAAAAGCTTATCATTTGCGTATCACAGCACCTTTTTTCTATATTTTTATTTCACGTCTGTAGCATTTCGCCTTTTTGGTGTAGCAATTTTAATGGCCAGTATGATGCATATGAAGTTACACATGCAGAAACTAAAATTGTGAAAATTATTAAACAAAGAAAAAATGTTTTTTAATTGTACTATATCAAATAAAAACAAACAAAATGAACAGCAGAATATACTGTTACATAACCAACTGCATAACTTAATTGATTGCATGCAAGGAAAGTGCTTTATGTTGTACAATCACTTTTATGTTCAATATACTATGTATAGCTATATTTTATACTATGTATTACATATATTGTTACGAATTTTGTGCATAGAGTTTTTAAATGTGTAAATAATTCATATATGGATGTTTAATACGTTTATATTACTTTATGTTGTATTTATTTTATGTTAAAATTGTAATATTCGCCAGAAAAGCCGTTTCATACATTATAATGGTGATTCAGTGGAAACTTGGCAAATTATTGGCGATAGAGCCAAGTTGGCCTCAGTTTTGGCTACCATTTTTGGCGAGTTTGCGACCCTACGGATTCTTCGGGAAATTATCGGAGAAATCTACGAATATCACGCCAGCAGATTTCTCTCAAAAGCTCCGTGATTTCTATAAATAGGTGTCGCTTGCTGAAAATGGGTTAGTCTTGATTTTGACCTTTGCAGAGTCGTATTAATTTGCCCATGAAGAGTCTACCAGCGATTAGTGGTTACTTTGGCTGTTGAATAGAACGAGCAATTGCTTGCGAATAATCTTTAAGCATACTTGTATTTTAGACACTAATAATTGGATCTGAGCGTCGTAGGTGTGAAGGCCTTCTGAGATTCATTAACCGAATTGAGTATTTTATCCTGTATATTTCAAGGATTGTTTTCGATTGTTTTCCTCACACCTTAAGAACTAACTATCTTTCTTTTTGCGACTGATTGCATAAAATACATTGCATATTATAGTATATCTATACTACTCATTCTCATGTTTTTGTTACAATTACCGACGTAGATCTAAATGTTATTGTTTTACGCATCACATGCAATAAAATAATTGTGAAATATGTTTCAGTTCCCCCACAATGGACTGTAGAACCGAAAAATGTTTCAGTGGTTCTCGGACATAGAGTGTGGATTGACTGTGCCGCAGTCGGCTTTCCTGCGCCTAGTATCCTATGGAAAAAGCTTATTCACACTGGTAAGCAAAGTCTATTAAAATACATTATACTCTCATAAAAAAATATTTTTCTGGAAAGGTGCGCTATAATTGTCTAAATGGTATTTCATTACATCAAGGACTGTATAATTCTCACCAAAACCAGATTAAATTTCGTTTTCAATATTCATCAGTGTTCTTATACTGGGGTCTATCAACCTCTAAGGGGGCGCAGCGCCTCTATAGGGGATCCGCGGAGATTCTCATGTAACGTTGAGATGTGCCTTTTTAACATTCAAAGGTCACTTGGAAAAACTAAAATATGTGCCATACTAGACTAGATTTCTAAATAGTCACTAATTAAGAAACTCTACTGGAAATTGTACTACTTTGATCAAGAATATTAAGTCGGGGGGTATGTCAAAATCTTGAATTTCGGCAATGTCACTCTGTTTCAGAAAAGTAGGCCATGGTGATCGACAGTTTAAAAACCACTATTTTTCACCATAAATACTAAGAATTGAAACACACCAAGTATGTTGTTTTCCTTGCAAATGATGTACTGCTCATGGTATAAGAGGTTTAACAGAGTAAGTCAGTGCTTTTCAAATTTTAAATATTTGCGACCCAATTTTCAGTCATAATTTTCATCGCGCCCCCCTTCTTACGATAAGAATGAATGAATTGAATTATAGTAATGATGTACCATGGCGTAAAGCTATAATACGACTTTAATTAAACTCCTGTTTGTGAAAATTGCAACACCATCGCATCATAGTTGAATGAAATTTAATACACAGTTGAGTGGTAATGGTACAAATAAATGATTACATTTTCAAACCAAACAAACAATTAAAAGAGATAGAAATTAATATTTTGTGTGTGGCTACCACGCGCCGCAATAAGAGCTGCTACACGACGCGGCATGGACTTAAACAAATTTTGAATGTCTGCCTGCGGAAGTAATATTGTTTGTAAACCAAAGTTCGTCTGTCGACAACATGACGTGATATCCCAAGTTCCATCGGTGACAATTACGACTTTAATTATTCAAAACGCTGCTCAGCATACGCATTACCGGTCAACTAATCATTTGTATTAAATTTGGCTCACTCGCGTTTTCGTGGTGTTGCAATTTACATAAACAGGAGTATATAAACCGACATGCCCATGGGAGTCACTAATAATTATTAATCTTGTTCCTAACTTAGTAATGATAAATTAATTATCAAATACATTTTGCAGTACTGATGCATTTGAAAGTATATTATACCAGTATAATTATGTGTATTTTATTTTTCTAGGTCATATTTATTTTGTCAGTAAATTTGTAATTTTTTAAACCTTTGTTTTCGATTTTGATATACTCGCGCCCCTCTCGTAGGTTTGATTGAATTGATTTAATATTAACGTACTGTTCATTTTTGGCGAAACCCATGGTCAAGTGACGTTTTCGGGAGGACGTTTCAGCTCTCGACAGATTTATGCATCGCTGCCCTACACGGCGGGTCTTTAGTGGTACTGGGATCGAACTCGTGACCAGGCAAGCCACGATCCGATACCTATACCACTCGGCTACCGCGGCCACTACCCCTCTCGTAGGATTACCACGCCCCCTAGGGGAGCGCCCCACAGTTTGAGAAACACTAGAGTATATTATACCAGTCGGAATCCTCCCAAATGACGTCATTCGACACCCGTCGTCGGTGAAAGATTTCCCGTATCTTGCGTACTGTTGGTCAACGACTACAAGTACGCCCGATCCGGGAATTCCTTACAGGAAAATCGTCTCGCCCCATGAGGGCTGTCGGAATGTATTAGCTCTAGAATTACTACAGTTATCCAAGTAACGCGTTACGATCCAATGAACACTGATTTAATGAGCCATTTGCGGTTTCGCCTTTTCATATTAGCGGCATGTACTGAGACGTGCATGGCTTAATATCTTTCTTTCTTTTTCACTCACGATCCAATCTTTACATGGAACATTCAAATCTGAACAGTTCGGTATCCGTTTAGAATTCATTCCCAAAATTTGACTAAGATAGTGGCAACCCTAGAAAATGTCAGCAAGGTTTTCCGATAGATCACTTCAAAGCATTGGCGACAAATTATACCGCCAAGGAACCATGGAGAACACTCTGAAATCGACTTTTCTGGAGATTTCCATGAGACTATATGAGGAACTTTTGAGTTCAGAAGTGAGTAGGCCGAGTTCAAAATTTGCTGGGATAAGACAGAGACTTTATCTGCTAGTGGAACTGTTCCAGAGAGCTGTTTCTGGTGCATGGTAAAACTTACAACGAGAGTGTTTTTCCATTATTAAAAGTAATTTGTTTTAAAAGTTCTTTGTATGTTTCCATCGCTTTATCTCCGTGTAGTCATTTGTTCCTCCTCTTCCATTAATAATTTTATTATTCAATTAATTGGAATCATCAGCTGTGTGTGTTTTCGACCCATGCAAAGTTGTAAAAGAATCGTGGTACATTTCTAAAGCATGACTAATATACTTTTTTTTATTTCTACTTATTAGAATAATGAAAATATGAGCAAAGACAAAGCGTATTGAAAAAAAATACTTTCTGCTTAATTCTGTGATGACAAGTACGTTTAATTAATGACTAAGACAAATAAAAGCAATATTTTAGGGTGCTCAAAAAATACAAATTAATGGCAATTAGAATATTTGTCTAGAGAAACTCTGCAAGTTGAATTATCCTGTAATAGTTCTTCTAAGATTTACATTTCCAAATGTTGGGTTAATATCCGTTCAGGAGGTTTTTAATTGAGAAACAATTTCTGAGTTTCGAGCTTATTCTTCTGTGCAATACTGCTTCTTTGAAATAAATTTTAAAGTTATCAAGTCCAGTATTTCGTTTGTTTGTTTTTACTGAAATTTGATTAGTGTCCGGTGGTCGAGTGGTAGCGTATCGTGCTTCCACGCCACAGGTCTGGGTCCTATTTCCGGTCTCGGCAAGGTTGACTCAACCTTTCATTCCTACTGTAGTGGTTCGATAAATGAATACCAAACTTGCTTGTGGACTTAAACACTGGGGGGTCTCGCTTCGGACTAACCACCTGATCGGGACATCTGCTCATGCACCTCAGAATCCAATGGTCACGTACACTGGGATGGGCACAGTAGACCCTGGCCCTCATGGGTTGTTGCGCATCTGATTTTGAGTTGAAATTTCATTACTATTCTTTTTTAATTTGAATATAATTAAAGTTGCATGGTTTATTTTACAGCATACCGAAAAGATTCAGCAATCGTGTGCAAAAAGTTCAGAGTGTTAAAAATTTTAGAATACATTTTGGTCTCAAGTATTTTTTAAATTTTCTCTGACTGCTCTCAAAAATTGGATTGCAACAAACATCCATTTTTGTCAAAACTTTGAATTTTCAATTTGATGCTATCAGTTCCTCGCATGTCTCTAAATTTTTGCAGGATTAATCTTCCTTTTATATTCAGTAAGGAAAATATATCTATTCTGTAATATATTTACACGCGTATCAAGATAATATTTTGGATGTAATAAATATATTAAGATTTATTTAGCCTTTGGAGGATAATTATGATCCTATACAATGTTGAATAAACCTTACTTGTTTGTCAAAATAAATTTAAGTAAATCCACTGAGTATTGTGACACAGCCTTACCAAATCAGCTTCTGTATTCCTATTTCGAAAACAACATTTTACTCTAGAACTATCAATAATACTTTAAGTTATTCTGTTATTGCATCTTGTTTCATGCTTCCAGGAGAAATCTTTCTGTATACTACATTTACTATTCCTTTATTCCATAGAAAGATCCTAAATTGAAGTTTCAACAAGTGTACTTCAAGTGACAACTAACTTCGTATCCGTTGGTTACAGTCGAAAGTTCTCTTACTATGCTCTGAATGATTTATACTATTTCGAACGTCTTTACTTATAGTTAAACTTTCCAGGCCAGATTCAAAACATCCATTCCTTATTCTTCCAACTTTTCCGAACTTAAAATTGAAATATTCCTATAAATTTAAAGGCAGGACTTATACTGGATAATGTGTATTTTCAAACATCGTAGTCTCGTAGATTTTTGAAATTCAGATTGATTCTGAGAATTTTAAATGCAGTATTTGGCAATTACACAAAGAGAAAATGCTTTCAAAAATAAATATTAATATTTTATTATCTAGATTTGAGTGTAAGAATTATTTTTCTTAAACGCCAGAGGGAAAAATGAAAAGAATGTCAACCAATTTGATAGAATACTGAAAAAAAATCATAATTTTTAGAAAAAAAATTGTTAAAGTGATTTTTTTTTTCGAAAATCGATAGTTAAGTATTTATGAATAGAATCGTCTTCAAAACCGAGTGGTGAAATAGCTTTTTTAAAGAAAAGGTATCAGAAAACAACTTTACTGGAAAAAAAGAGAAGCAAAATTAAAACATTCGCATGCAATAATAATTAAAATTACAATATATATAGGATGCATAGAAAAATTGCTTCAATCTTCAAATACTTTGCGAAAGAAAAGAACTACAGCTACACAAGCTTTATGTTACAGCTATATAGTGACTATGTCCGACCTATAATGCAAGTGACAGCATCACCCATAGCGGATAAATTTGGAAGATAGGCATTGCAAATTGAAACTGAAAATAAAAAGCAAAAATTACCGGTTAAAAAGATTTAGAGCATCAGTTAATTAGTATAAATTGACATTTGGTTCTCACGGAACGGATAAATTGTGTCTTGTATACACAAAAGCGTCCAAAATCAATGCATTTCATTTTGTGTAAGCGTTTGTGAAGGGAATAGCCATTGGGGTATGATGAAATACGTACCGTATTTTCCTGTATATAATCCGCAGTGGCGTATTATCCACAAAGAATTAATTTTTTTCAAGTAAAAAAAACGTATAATCCACAGTGGCGTATAATCCACGGCAGTTTTACGGTAAATAATCCAAAATATAAACTGCCAATAACTAGTGTCATATAAGATAAAAAATACACAATATAATTAAAAATAGAAGTAAGAAATTGTACAGAAAAAAGTTTAGTATGAAACATCTTTTTTAATGTGTTTGATAATATTTTTTACGATAATCTCAACAAAACAAAACAAAATTTTGCTACTGCCATCTATGTTTTGAGTTGTTAAACAAAACATTCCACGCGAAAAAAATCTTTCCTTTTTTTTTAATTTAGAAAGTTAACAGCAAAAAAATTAAGATAGAGACTGCTCTCCCATTGTCTCTTACTTTTAAAATCCATTTATTTATTTATTCCTCTAATTCTGGCCAGTGTCATTTTCCACGACGATCGGCTCTTTGAGGTCGATCACAATTTTCGAAGTTGATCTTGTTTTTTCTCCACAAACGAATATTCAAATAGTCAACGTTTAAAAACCTTGCAGCTTTCCGATTTCCGACTTTGGTATCCTTCTCTATAACTTTTAACATGAAACTTGCAGTGTAACTTAACGCTTTCGCTTCAACAAGGGATGAAAACTTTCAAAGGACGTAATAGCTCTAGTCAAGGGAAAATTGGAAATGGCGTCAGCGACTAGAAACTGTTGTTTCCTTTCGAGGAATCGAATTCGTATTTGAATGTAATTGGATAGTTATGGCTGAAATACGTCATCCGAGTCAGGAAAGCGCCATCTATTATTTATTTTATAAAACATAAACGGCATTTCTTTCAAAACTTTATTGTTAGCTTTTCTGATGGAGAATGTTTTTTCTCAGATAATCTGTGGCGACGTATAATACGCACAACGAAATTTGATACTTTTTTAACATATAAACCGCGGATTATATACCGGAAAATACGGTACATAAAATACATACTTGCATCAGTACAAATTGACGATATCACTAAAAATACACAAAGGCACACTGTCACACAATGACAACAATTTGATGTCGAGTCTGTTTGAAGGGTTCAACGTTGCTCATGATGTACATTTGTATTGATGAGAGTAATTCTGCATGCACAATACTCGGCACTGTTGCAAGTATCAAACGGCGACGTACACTTGTATGTGAATCTGCATACACCTGATCATTTATGAAACGTCCTAGGAAGCAATCTGATGGACTGAGATCCGGTGATCGTGGGGGCCATTCAACACAACCACTATTTCCGATAATTTGTTGTTCAGCACAATCTTTGTCATAGCTTTGTAATCCAGATGTCTGGTACACAGGGGCACATTCATGTTGAAACCACAAGAACCTTAATAAGGACAGGACAATATCATCCACAAATTTAGGTGTGATATCCTGTAATATTTACTGATACCTCTGTCCTCTTACAGAACCTTCATAGAACTCCTGTCCTAGTAAAGAATGCTTACAGATATCGCTCAGCCCTTTAATGGACCGTAATTTCTGTCTTAATGATAGACCCCACGAAGAATTTTCTATCATCCAGAAGCATTGTGTCGGTTTAGTAATCTAGTATGTTAAAACAGCTCCCCTCATCCAACCAAACAAAGTGGGACAACAAATTTTAGTCGGACAAAAAATCTGATCATTTTTAAGGATGTCCGGTACAAGAATTTCCAAAAAAAATTTGATTTTCACTTTTTTTTTATATTTTCTAAGTGTTTAAATATTTCTGTTTAAAATTTAATGATCTTAAAACATTGTGATATTGAACTAAGTTATGACTATGTTCCATGATTCAAAAAATTAGATGGACGTAGGATTCGTGTAGCCGAACGAAAGCGTCTAGAGATCCCAAAAAAAGGCAAAATTGTTCAAAATAATGAAAAAAAAAATATTAGAAAAGCCCTTTGTTGGAGCATAGGGTAAAGGGGCTTCATGTGTTTCTGGAAAGTACTAAAAAAAGTAAATGCTCAAAAATAACAAAGTTTTACTTTAAAGCTTGTTTTCTCAAAATGTAAAATGTTTTACTTTATGTATATTTTTCACAAAAACTACTTATTATATAATGCTCAAATTTTAAGTGAGTATACTTTTAACATATTTACACTTTTTAATGAAGGGAATTACATATATTGAAGGGATATAATGAAGGGATTATATATATCTTGTTTTAAATAAGACTTTTTTAATTAAATTTTAGGGGGAAATTGGACATTTTCTGAAAAATTCATAATTATTTTAATTTTAAACAAAAAAACAAAACCTCTTTCTTTAAAGTTTTATTAGGAGTATACATAACCAGCTGTAAAACTTTTATCCATGAGAAGTAAGTAGTTTCTGAGAAAAAGGTACATAAACTTACGCAATTTGACATGGGCTCCTACGGACCTGCCGGGGCTGCGGTAGCCCAATGGTTAAGGTATCCAACCATGGCAGGATGTCATAGGCTCGACAATACCACTTTGCTTATCCGTTGTGAACCGTCACTTGACCATGTTCAAAATGACGTGGTCCGTCGCCAAAAGCCCTCGTGTACTAAATAATTGATCACTCACTCAAACCCCTTTAAATATATAGGCTACAATTTTTCTTATCCGTGTGAACCGAATGTTTCGTACTAAATAATTGATGCTCTAAAATTTTCTAACTGGAAATTTTGCTCTATTTTTTTCCTTTCGTTTTCGATTTGCAATACTATTCTACATATTTCGCCGTTAGGGTGCAGTTATCGCTTGCAGTAGGTCGGGCATATTCGCTTTGCTATACCGTGATCTCATTTGAATAGTTGTTGCTGTCTTTGTTTACAAGTATTTTCAGGTTAAGGTATCCGAAAACGTTCAGAGTGCTTTTTAACAAAATTGCATATTTAAACATTATAAATGTTCTTTTAGGAATCGATACTAATAAATACTAATATTTTACTGCCAGCATTTAAAATAAATTACCTAAATTTAAAAAAAAATACTTTTATAAATGAAACTTTAGCAATATTTTTGAAAAACTTCAAAGCAATTAGAGAAAACGTAAAAATATTATATTAGTAAAAGAGTATTTTGAAAACAAATTGAATGCGTTTACTTAGAAAGTGTACTATAATTTAAATGTTTTATTAAAATTAGAAAATTTTGAAACTGATTGAGTACACATTATAAGAAATGTGACGTTTTTTACAAGATCATTATTTTAATAAAAATTTGTAACTCACAACGTATTCATACAATAAGAAATATTTTAGTACATGCTCTAGAAAATAACATAAATATCAGGTTCAAAAATTTTATTCAATAAAATAAAAAACAAAAATATTTATCTTGACCGAATTTGATCATTTTCAAAGTGTTCGGACACCTTAAATAAAGAATTTAAAGTTTGTGGTGCTTTGACATTTTAAAAGAAAATGCCCAAATCGATAAATAATTACTGTCATTAAGATAAAATCAAGCTAGTGCCTTCAGATGAATATCGGACTGAAATCTGATTTGTTAGTTGATACAACAGAGAGAAGTAAGCATTTTAGGGAGAATGTTAGAGTTTATAATAATGTATTTGTATTCGCTTCATTTATTCAATACATGTAAATTATTACATCTTTACAATTTAAGCAATGCGTTTGAACAGTTGTATAATTTGTACACGGGTGTACCCCCCGCCCTGGTGTTTAAATAAAAAAAATCACTGTCATAAATGAATAACTAAATTTTGTTTTTAGTAACTTCAGGAGGGCTGACTTCCTTTATATTCTTTCTAAAAACTATAATTTTAAAACATTATAATTTTAAAAAAAAACTTTATATTTAACATAAAATTAAAGCATTATAAAAACCCTTGTGTAATTTTAACGTTAAATGTAAAATAACTCAATAAATATTAAATATGTTGAGTAAAGTTTTCCAGTACACTTACTTTTCTTTGAAAATTTCATAGAAGGATTACGAAATCTATGCTACGAAGAAAGTATATAAGGGAGCTTTATTTTATCTCATGATACTACTTCCACACAAAAAAAAATGCAATTATAAGGTTTCAACGGAATATATGATGCATCGTTTTTGTTATAAATGCAGGCACAAAATTTGAAAAATGGAATTAAGTTCTTATGAATTTTTAATTAACTACTTTTCGTTTTCATTAAATATGCATTCTAGTTTCCGGTTAAGAGATTTTTCTTATATTTAGGAAAGATAATCTTTTTACGTTTATATGTACAGGACCGTTAAAAAGTATTTTTGCAAGACTTTCTAATAAGTTTTAATATTAATATTAATTTTCGGAATAAAAGAAATGCCAAAAATAAATAAATGCATCACCCTACGCACGTGACATTCTTTCTTTTGCATTTATTCGTTAAATATTTTATAACAAAGTTTAAAGAAAGGTATTAAAATGATAGAGCAATACTTTAGAAGCTTGATCAATAGTTACTAATTAAAAGGGATTAAACTTAGGAGAAAATATTAAATGAAACTGAAAATTACTACTGTTGCCTTTATATTTTTTCAATAATGAGATGAATTAAATGTAAATCTAAAATCAATTTACTTATGTATATTTTTTAATAATTCATATTTGTTATGAAAGTATCCGGCTATGTTTGAAATACTTTTTTAGAAAAAGCGTACAAAATTCCTTTAAGAGTATTATTACAACGAAAAAAAATACTTGAATGCAATTTTTTGGCAAAAAATAAAGAATGACACATTTCCAAAACATTCTCCTTTTATGTAAAATGCTTCGACAATAATATTTTACCTACATATAGCTAAGATTTCATTATAGAACCTGGTTTTTTCAAATATATCATTTAGAAATAGATTTATTCATATTCTAACAAAAAAAAAGAGTTCATATCGGTTGCCATGGACACGATCAACTGCTCGGACTCCCGCGCCCAGCTGCAGGTGACTTGCCAAAAAATAACAACTTCTGCATCTTTGTATTAACTTTAATTTTTGTGTCACTTGCTTATTTTTTATTTTTTGTATTTCTTTTTTTCTCTCGTGCTTTTATTAATAATTGTACTTGTATTTATAAAAGTTAACTGTGATTATAATTACGGAAAGTTCTGGAACTTTCGATGGCAATATATAAGGAAAGGAAATATTCAGCTCGTAGAATAAAGTTTTGAGTTGTGTCTAGCAAGAGATGTTGTCATTTTATGTGAGTATCAAATTGCCAAATTAATTTAATTTACGCGACAATATTTTGATATACCGCTTAGAGTAGAGAAATTTTAACATAAGAAAATGGTTATTTCACCTGCTAGTAACTCTGAAAGGGCGAATTTTTCCAAAATCTTCTATTTCGCACTCTGTACAGAAATTTGAGCTAGATATAAGAAATATATTATTATTATGGAAACGTTTTTCTTATAGCTAGAGTGTTTGTAAATCGATCCCGTTGACATTTTTTCAAAAATATATAATTTAAATAATTTTTATTGTATTAATATTAAAACAACTTGTACGTATTTTTTTAATCTAGTGACACTCAATATCAAAAACATTATTCATTTAAACTTTTTTGACTTCACGATTCCGTACAAAGTGGAATACCATAACACTAAATTTTAACAAAAATTTCTTGCTCTTAAATTTAAAAAAAACACTTAATTTTAACTATATGTTGCGATTTTTCTTGCATTTCACTTTCACTAGAATATTATAGCAATTAAAACGCGTCTTTATTTCGGCTAATAATAGCAATGAAACAAGAGTAGAAATGAGCTTAGCAGTCACAGCAAAGTAAATTTGAGTTTCATCGCTCAGTTGGCTTGTAGTACTGTAGAATATGTCATTCATTAAACTAATGGTCAGTGGGTTATATTTCCGAAATATGAAAGTTGAAATAATTCTGCATTAGGTTAGGCATTACTTCCGCTATGAAATAAATTAAAATCTAATTTTTATTGCAGTCTGCATAAAATATTCTGCATTAATATTTTAATTCTGCATAATTATTAATTTAATTCTAATAATTATTAATTCTGCATAAAATATTTTTTTCTTAAAGTCTAATTTAGCTGTGTAACATTTGCTTCTTGCGTGAAGTTTTCGAATTTGAATTATCCAATAAAATATTTCTCATACCTTGCTTCTCATTAAATGTGAGCCTACATTGCTTGAAATACAATCAAACCCTGGTTTTCTTTTTGTTAGAAGCACGAGATATCTTACATGTCTCATTAAAAAAATTTGGAACCCTCTAGGTCAGTATTTCGCAAACTTTCAATATTTGCAACCCAATATTCAATCATAATTTTCTTCGCGCCCCCTCCATACAATAACACCGTATTGAATTCAATAATACTATACTTTGACGCTAAAACTACAGTACGACTTTAAATCTTAAGGGCCATCGGCGTATATAAATGTCTCACTCAGCCAATGCATTAAATGTCCCGCGCGCGGACGTATATATGTCTTTCCGAAGTACAATCTTTACTGTGCACTGCTATCCATAAAATTTTTCCGAAGACTTTGGAATGTTATGAAAGGACCTTGACAGTGCTTGCGACGAAATTACTTATTTCAGAAGATTTACTTATATATTATTCTTTTTCTACCTCCCCCCCAATACACCTCATACGCCCGCTTACATGTTAAAGGTTGGCACTGGGGAGTGAATCCTGTAATTTTTAAGTAATAATTATCATTATCCTGTAATAATTATCAAGATGAGGGTTAATTTTTGCATATAATTTTATGTATGACAAGCCCATGGGGTCTCCAGTAATTATTAAACTTGTCCTTAACTTAGTATTGTTAAATTAATTATTAAATATATTGAGCGGTACTGATATATTTATAAGTGTATTATGTCGGTGTAAATATATACTTTATTTTTTATTATGTCAGAATGTATTTTGTTTGTTTTCTTTCAATAAATTAATAATTTTTTTTAAAAAAGGTCTTTTGTTTTCGACTTTTTAATAGGTTTGCGTCTTCCTTGTAGGAGTATCACGTCCCCTAGGGGGTGGGCGCCCCACAATTTTAGAAGCACTGCTCTAGGTTGTTGGTTTAATGGACATCAAAACAAAAACATATTCTAAAATGTTATTTGCTTGGGGATACCCATCTGTCTTAAGGCTCTGCGTTTTTTATTATGCTATCTTAAATAATCTACAGCTTAGAATGCGTCCGTTTTTAAATTACATTTTTATGTATTTAACTTCGATTGTTTTATTAGTTTTCCTTGTTTGTTATCATTGTTCATATGCTATTATAATCGAACAAAGGTATCGTGTCAAACTAATTAAAGTTCAGGATATTTTGTAGTTTCAAAAATATATTTAACTGTGACTATTTTATGCAAAAGAATTAGCAGTCATAATGCTCGGAAAAGATCAAGAAATATTCTTACTTTTTTACCAATTTTAATTAAAAATCATACAGCATAAATTTAATTAAAGTCAGCTAATTTGCTTGGAAGAAATTTTTTTTGTTTGTATATGGTGCATACCGTTTGTGTTTAAACTAATAAATAAAATTCCATACTTGCTTTTTTTTGAAAATTTTCCTTCTAAATCCTCTTTTAAGCATATACGATTTGTAACGCTTCACACAAAAATTAGCCATGTATGTCGACAAATGATAATGACCAAATCTTTAAAGTTTTTCAAAGACTCTTCACTTCACGTAATAAAATAAAATAAAACCCTTCAAACTTGAAGGGAAAAGAATCCCATCTGCAAACACTCGAATACGACGATGTGGTTTAAAGAGCTCATTGGTTGGTTTTTATGCTCGTTAATCTACTTGATTGGTTTATTTAGATCTTATTCAATTCAATGAACTATTTGTTATTTTTCATCCTTTTTGATTTTTCCTTCCAGTGTAGCACTCTTCAGACATAATTGGATTCGTAGTCGTATGGGAAAAGATGGCAAAAAATAACCGAGCCCTATTGATTGGTTCCGATGAAAAATTCAAAAAAGATAAAAATTTTGTTTTCTTGAATCAAGATGACGTTAATGAAGCTATTTGCTATCTAATTATGAATAATCCATTTAATAAAGGGCTAAAAAAGTTATTAATAACATTTCGAAATTGAGTACGCTTCATGTTTTTCGGGGGGTAGAAAAGAGGGGTGCTTAATTTTGATGTGAGAAGGAACAGAACCTGTGGTTTGTATCAAGTTTCATTAATTTTATTTTTGGCTATAACTTTTTAATCGAGAGAGAGAGAAAAGAGGAAATATCTTATTATTTTTTAATTAAAGTCGCATTTAGTTAACTCTAAGGCAGTAAATTAGACAGCAGTATCATGCATGTGTTTTTCATCTGGTTAATTTTCTTTTTTACAAAGATTTGCTTGATACGCTTAATTAATAACAGCATTCAAAAAGAAATAGTGGTTTATTCCTTAATTATCTGTTAAATACATCTAGTTTAAGTAAAATGTTGTTTAAGAAAAAAGACTGATTCAAATAACTTGAAAATAATAACTTGATTCCAAGTATTAGGTAATTACTAATTTCTCCAATAAAACCCAATGTGCTTAAAATATTATACATGTAAAGAGTAGAGAGGTATTTAAATACTCTATATCAGTGGGATTCAAACTTTCTCAACTAATGGAACCCTTAGAACTAGAAAGTTTTCTGAGGGAGCACCATCCCACAGTCGTAAAAATGTATCTCAAAATTATGTTTAAAATAGATCAACATGTTATAGCTAATTAATGTAACTACAACTTTAAAAAAATATTGTATTTGTTATTAAAAAAATTTTAATGTAACATTTTTTTTAATATAATTTACTCATAAACATAATATTTTATGACCAAAGTTTCACTTACCCATACATTTTATTTAATAACTGGGACATAATTTTTTTTCTCCACAAACAATCGAAGTCTGGTTCTATTGTAAGTATGTGCAGTCCCATTTCAAATTCTGCTTTTGATTTGTCTTTATGTCTCATTTTTGTAGCTATTTACGTTGAGATATCACATAAATACGTTGTTCTGAATTGTATTAAAATGTTTAAAGCTGTGAGAGAGGAATAGCGTATTTTGCATGAATTTGCCAACTAAAATTTGGGAGCTGTTCTTCTCTTAACTTATATTTTAGCGTCGAATCGGTTGATGTGTCGATAAGTTGTTCCCTATCGTTCATTTCTTTCCATCAATGAAAAAACGGCGCATTTCCCGTTAGAATACTATTTAATTTTGGAAAACTTTGTACTAACGAGTGTGGAGGTGTGATATCTACATAAACCAAAAATAGCTTACACGCAAAGACGATCGTTTTTGCGTAGATACTCGTTTTCGAAGCTGAAGGTGCTCAGAACGAATTCTTCCTTCATTGGTAACTCCGGTCGTGCAAAGAGAACCACAGCAGTCGTGGCGCCATCTATCCACTACAAATGCAATCAAGCCGTCAGACACATAACGCAATTAAGCCGTCACACAAACAACGTAACCCACAAAGCCGTCTCACACAAATGACACAACCCCCAAAGCCGTCACACCCGAATGATACAACACACATGCTGTCGTGCAAGAATGACGCAACACGCAAAGCCGTCGCACTCAAAGTGACGCAGCTGCTCACACTCTCGCCATGAATATGGTCTCGTTCGTTTGCCTATTCGCAGAATTACTGGCATGGGGAAAGTGTAGTGGTGTGATATCTACATAAACCAGTAATAGCCTACACGCGAAGATGATCGTTTTGGAGTGGTGGCTAAGATACTCGTTTTTGAAACGGAAAGTACTAGGTTCTAATCTTCCTTCACGAATATAAAATTTTCAAAGAGAATATGAATCCCCCCATTTTTCATAGACATATATAATTTTCTTTTCTGTGTTTATTGTGACTCGTGGAACCCCATGAGTTCCGTGGAACATAGTTTGAAGACCACTACTCTGTATCAATGTTTGGTTGATTTTCTCCTTTTATCCCTAATTGAAAGGGGATAACTACCCAAATTTCTAGACTCATTTTTAAATGAAACTCAAATGCCTTAATCTTTTTCTTTCAATACTGTAAAAATTCATTGTATCGAATCCTGAATAATTCTGAACATTGATTAATCCTAAATATATTAAGGTAGATATATCAAGGAAGTGGTTCTTAAACTGTGGTCTAATAACACCCCCTCGGGAGTCCCCAGCATTTTTCTAAATGTATCTTATTTAATGCTAAGATTTCCTTCATAGAGATTTTGAAAGGACTCGTGGGAAAACTGAAAGATATGTGTGCCATCCTACATTAGATCATTAATTAACCATTAAATTGATATTAGAATAGATCACTAATTAATACAGTTAAGTACATTATTTATTTGAAATCATTACTTTATAATATCTTTAATTAGTTGTTTACAGTCTTCTGAAAGTAAAAAAGGAAGTGTTAAAAAATTATGTATAAGTAGAAAAGGCAGTCTTAGAATAATTGAGGAACCTCTAAATCACTCAGCTGTGTTCCGAGTCATGGAGGGGTGTTCAAAACCTTGGGGGGCGTGATTTCAGGACTATACATAAAGAGTTTAGAGCACACAGTGATCGAAAGTTTAAAAATCTTTGTATTAAGGTACATATAATTTTATCACAGAGAGAAATGAGATTGTAAAAGTTCTACAATGAAGTGCTCAATCTGCTAAATTTCGATATCCCACAATTATCTCGTTACCGTGAATACAAAGATGTACACACTGTTATCATTTTGTACATGTTCACTTTTTTTTATTTGATAATGAGAAAAATTTCCAATAATAAATTACATTATTTCATTGCCACACTTGTTTTCAATCGGTAACAAATAACTTTTTGCAACTTTTAGAAAGCAGCAGTGGAGATTTCACATACGTTCATTCTAACCCACGCGCCCATCGTTTCAACAACGGCACTCTGGTTTTGTCCGATGTTGAAGAGTCTGATGCTGGATCTTATTTATGTCAAGCGAGCAATGGCATTGCAGCAGGACTTAGTAAAATTATAACGCTACAAGTTTTGGGTATGTATTAAACTAACTTCTATTTTCCTATAATAGTATCACATATGCATATTCTTTAATACTATGGGGTGGGTTTTATGAATGTATTTATTATTTATTAAGATAAAAAAGTTAAATCAGCAATTTTGTAAATGGTCGGCTTGGAGACTTAAGGTATCAACTACTTGCAACAACTTTTTTTTAAGAAATGGAGAAATGAGGATTTTTTTGCAGTTTTTAGATTTAATTAGTACATTTAAGAAAAAAAGGCTAAAATTAAGAGGGAAAAATAAATTATTACTACTAAAATGAGAAAAAATGGGTAAAAATTTACAGAAAATTACGTAAACGGAGACCACTCTGTACAAATAATAAATGAAGAAATTCACAATTTTCAATTTTAATGTATAACTTTGCTATTCCTTTTTGAAATGACCTTCAAGATAAGAGGTATTTTAATTTTTACAAAAACTAGAACACTTTATCTTAGCTACTATACTAAATTGCTTAAAAAAACAGTGATTATTTTCACATACAGAACTGTAAATTTTGTAATACAATAGCAATTGATAAATCTGAAGGTTAAAACACTTCTACTGTTATACAGAGCATACACAAAAGATTTCAGCCAATAATTTTTAAAACTTCTTGAGCAATCGCTGTCCCCGTTTAAGTTTTTCGAAAAAGAAAAACACATTTCGAGTAAAGCGCATTTTAAAATTTGACATCTTGTGTAAAGTTATGATATCTGCTTTTACTAAAACACATGTCGTTTTTGTTCTAGTGAATTTGAAATAAAACACTTGGTATTTTTATAAAGCTAATAAGATGGCCTGTAAAATAAAATCATAAAAAGAGTTGTCAAATTTTAATAAAAATCATGATTTTAGGGTAGTCGGATACCTTAAATGTAACTTGCACTTCCCAAGTAAGCCCACGGTTGTGAAGTCGGTCTCAGCTGGAATCGATAGATTTTGTGAAGGCGAAAATCGTAGGCACACGTGTTACATGATTGTATGGCATATAATAGATCCTTTGGGGTGTTTTGGCTCAGGTGCTCCCGATTGATTCATTGATTGATTGAATGTTAGCGTTCCACTGTTCAGCTACACGAAGGCTTTTGGCGATGGACCACATAATTTTGAACCATGATCAAGTGACGTGGACGACACCTGAGTTGGCATCCCCCTCTCCTAACTACCACACCACACCAACGGGAGGCCGTTTCAGCTCTCGACAGATTTAACGTGCATCGCTGCTTTACACGGTGGGTCCTTAGTGGTACTGGGCTCGAACTCGTGACAAGGCAAGTTACGATCTGATACCTATACCACTCGGCTACCGCGGCCAAGTGGTGCTCCCGGAAATATTAGCTCACAGAAATGTTCAGCAGTTGACTAGACTTTAATTGAATAAATGAAGAAGAAATTGAAAATTTTGAAAATTATGCGTTTGATACCCATTTCTTTTTTTAAATGTTAGTTTGGACGTAATGTTAAATTCAGGGTAAATACAAAAAAGGGAAGGAAAACCTTTTACGTAATACAAGGAGTATCCGGGACCTAAGTACCGTTTCGTTCTAGTGTATCCCCAGTGGCAGTATCGCAGTTCAACGCTTGCGCACACAAGACTTGGTTTATTGTCAATCAAGAGACCCCATTACAGCTGGATTGTGTAGTTCTTATACGTGTTAATGAGTGCTGAAAATCTTTAAAACACGATTTCCGATCCCTCCGACAGTGAAGTGTATTCTGTTCTGTGTCATCGATTTTTTGAATTCAAGGAATGTTAGTCCCCAGTTGAAATTTTTCGTTTCTTTTGTGACGGATCTATACGCGTTTTCCCAATTATCTTGGATTTCCAGATCTTGAGACTATCAATTCGCGTTATTCACAACCAACTCTTCGAAAAAGACAATCGTGTATTTAAATTAACTTACTATATATAGTTGAGACGTTTTCTATCTTGAGAGAGAGAGTAGGAGAGAATATATACTCGAGTCAGGGGAGATTGCTACTGAAGGTATAATATTAGAATTATAGTAATTTGATTCTTATTAGAAGAAAACTTTAAAGTGACGATTGTTCACTAGGATTGATTTCATATTCGATTAAATCGGATGATAGGTTTGATCTTTTTTTTAGGTAAGGATCAAGTTTGTTAGTCTCCTAATCGTTCATGTTTTACCATCATTGCTCCATTTCCGCGGTTGCATTGAGATATTCTCTTACTATTATTAGTTGAATTTGTGTCTGTTCTTTTTGTGGTAAATAAATAGATTAATTGGATCATGGCGAGTGTTTTCCCTTCCCCCCACACACATCTAGGTGTCCGAGAGAGATGTCCGAGCCTCTCACACTTTGTGGAGATGTGTGGGGAAAATGAAATTTGTGATGGGATGGTGCGAAATGAGTTATACAATTTAATGCTGGGTGTACCAGTGTGTGTGTGAGCGAGAGGGAGAGATCACATCGAAATACAGACGGGAAGGCCTTCTGTTGTCAATGATGGTTTGATTGAAAAAGTGAATCAGAGAATTATTGAAAAAAGACGGTTCACAATATAAGAATGCTTTATGAAAGTTTCCACAAACTGACCTTCAGCAGTGGCTCTCTTTACTGGCGGCAACTTTCTTTGAAGAGCGTATTGAGAAGTTGGTTTCCCGATGTGACTAATGCCTGACCAATAGTGGTAACTATGTAGAAAAATAGTTCCCGACATGCTCTTTCATGTAAAAATAAATTTTGCTTAGGAAAAAAAAATATTATTTTTACGTGTTTTCCCAAATGGTACTTGGTTTTTAAACATGCTTCGAATATAAATCGCATAAGATTAAGTACATAAGTTATAACCAGAATTCAAAAACAGATGGTTTTAGAAAGAATTTTCTCTTTACACGTGTGAGATTGCAAATTGAAAAACACGCACTTTGTCAAATAAACGACGTATATCATGTCCATCCATGTAAAGAAGCTTCTACAATTTATAACAGCGAAAGACTGAGTCAGTTTCTGGGAATCTTAAAATTTGTGTTATGAAGATAGTTAAGGTTTTCTTTAACTTCGATGAACAGTGACTGCTTGAAAAGTGTTTAGTTTTTTTAAAAGACGTTAAAAGAGAGATATTTAGATATTGATGGCTTCTTGCAAGCAGAAAAACGTAACTGCGTTTACCAAACTTTCCTTCTTTTATAGATTCAATCTTTTTACCACAATAATAAGAAATTGCCAAATTTATTCATAGAGTAGTTTTTATTGTAGAAAATTTTCGAAAAATAATATGTGGATTGCCTACCTCAAGGGAAAAACAACTTTTTTTTTAATGAAGCTGCATTTTGGCAGTTTGTTGCAGAGTCCCCAGGTGTAGAAGCCATTTCAATGGTGGCACCATCCATTGGCACCTACCACTACCAGATTTTTAAACTTGAATTCATTCAGAACAAGCTGTCGTTGAATACCGTGATTTGATATACCAGAGCCAAATTGATACTCAAGAGAGTAATAATCATATCACATACACGCATAATCATATCACACACAAGCCTACGATTTGCTCATTCAGAAAATCTATTGACTCCCGCCGGGATCGAACTCACAGCCTTGGGCTTACGAGGCACACTACCTCTAAGCGACCATACCGACTTGAAAAAAAAACATTAATTATATAATGTATTAGTGCTAATAAATGAAACTTCCATTGCCAATGACTTAACCTGTTTTTTTATCACTTAAGGGGACATGGTACAATTTACGCAAAAATTTTTAATTTAAGGGTTTTCAAAATTTTTTTGTGGTTGCCTCCTATGTGTGTATACTATGCAAAACAGATTTTGTGCTCACGTTTCATAAAAAGTTAGTTTTTAATTTTTTAAGGTAAAGAATTAAAATTTGTGAAGTAATTTTAAAATACTACTCTCTTACAAAAATTTACGTACACGCATGAAATTTGATTTACAAGTACGTCTAACTACGGAAAATGAAAGTTGCTGCGGGTTTTGTGCTATAACATGATTGTTATTTGTACAATACCTCTTTTTATGAATGTTTATCGAAAATTCCTTAAAAAATATATAAAAATTCTGAGTTCAATTATTTTTAAAGAATAAGTATTGCTTTGGAAATGCATACCGACTTTTGTTACATGTACTATTAGCAATGAGGTTAAAAAAATTCCAAGCATTAAAAAGACACAATAGAAAAAAAAAACTTGGCATTTTAAATGAAGTCAAACTAGCTATTTTATCTTTCTGAGATAAGTAAGTTTAAAGTTTTGATTTGACATAGAGATGCAAATAAAACGAAAATAAAAGCTATCATAATTCTGCGTTTTCTAAATTTGGAGCTTTCAAATTTTATGAGGTTATAGAAAAGCATATGAAGAATATTTTTTTGGCTAAAAAAAATTTACATCTCATTTTTTAACCAATTTTTGTCAATTGAATCGTACTGTGTCCCCACTTGTTCTGATCCATTAATGAATTAAATTCTAATTCATTTACCAATAAATGACGCTTACTTCCCTTCAGTTCCACCAACTTTCAAGGAACCGTTCCAGACCAAAACCGTGACTGAAGAATCTAATACAACCCTAAGATGCATAGCAACAGGGCACGCCCCCATCGTAATTACCTGGCAGAAGGATAAATCTCTTATTGACATCAGCAAGCGTGGAAGGTAATGTATCGTTCTCTTTCGCTTTTGTAATATATAGCCCTCGAATTGTTCCGTAGTGGTTTTTGGTGCTAGTTTGATATCACGGAGCATGACGCAAAGCGCTTCTTGAAGCGATAAAGGAATCACTCCAAGCTGCGCTTGTTGTCGTTGGAATGGAATATAAGATGGCGACCTAAAGGTATCAAATAATCAGGAAGACAGTTTTAAAAAATTGTTTTGAAATACATTGAGATATATTTCAAATGAAGAATATAGGAAGAGAGAGATTGAGAATAACAGAGATCAATCAATAAATAATGAATAACAATATAATATAATAAAAAGTTACATGTACTAATAATATTATGCAGTACATAATAATAATCTTATAACATAATTTAATATTAATTATATGTAATATTCATATGGCAGGATTTAATAATAATTATCATATATAATAATCATAGATAATTTAATAGTAATTATAAAAAGAATAAAATCATGGTATTGTAATATAAAAATTATATATTCATAATAATACTCATATAATGTAATAATTATAAATAAATAACATAATTATAAATGAATCACAAAATAATAATTATAAATAAGGAACATAGCATTTATAAATAAATATAATAAAAAACAATTATTATAAATAACGAATATTAAACGTTTATTACATATATAATGATAATTGTATTTTCATATTATATTATTAATAAAATAATTACATAATATATATATATATATATATATATATATATATATATATATAAAAACATTAGTAACGAATATCAATTAAAAAGTATATAATGGAAGCTTGCAATATTGCGAAAGCTTCAAAAATATCAAGGTAACTATATTGTAATGTTATCACCCATCTTGGCGAACATGAACAACAACTTGGTGGTTCCCCGTGATTTCAAACTATTTCCAAATATGTACTATAATTTATTATAACATCGTTTCCCTTATATGACCCTACTCCTTAAATATATCCAGTACTAAGAGGCAGTTAAGTGTTATGAATGTTTTTATTTTCATTCTTAACATAAACTTGAAGCAAACTTCATTATTTACAAATGAAACTTAAATACAAATTACTTAATGAAATATTAATGTTATTATTAAAGCTTGAAAGCCATTAATGTGTATATTAGCTGATTTGCAGCGTCAAGAATCAAGAATTTTCCGCATTTTTAACTAGGTAATCACATAACCATTATACTAAGAAACTTAGGTATGTGTGAGAGAATCCTGTTTAAACAAGTTTTGTTAAAACTTATCTACTGTAAAAGAAAAGATTTAGGCTCACACACACAATAAAAGTTGAATGTAGGTTGGTTGTGTCCTGGGAGATCAGTTCATAACTTTAAACCCATTAGGATAATCTCGATCCCCTTGGACATTCCGCCAATAATCTTAGCATTTTTTGTTACTAAACAATTGATGGGTCCCTTTATAACACTTGTTAGGAATGCGTTTTGCAATAATCCTAATAACATAAGTAATGATACCAAGAAGAATAGATGATAATTTTTTGAATAGAAGAATTCGCCATTCAAATTAAGTGATACATTCAATCATTGTTTCTTCTCTTATAATTATAAAGTATTTATCAGTAATTGATCTACATTTAGATTTCTAACAAACTACAAATGCAAAAAAACGATCTCTCTCTCTATATAAAAAAGATAGTTCTTCGTGATGCTGTAATAAATTCATTACTATCTATCGCAAAAATCACAACGTTTAAGAAAATTCTTAAAGTTGGAATCCCGATTTCTCATGCCGATTTTACGTGCTGAATTGACTGCCATGCGCTTCGTTTCATATAAGGTCGCTAATTTAACTGAAAAGGAGTGCCAAGTACAAATTTTGTGAGAAAAAAGAACAATTAAATAGGATACATAATACATGTAAATTACAGTTTTACAATTTGAACAATGAGTATGAGCAATTGTATAATTTTACAAAGGGGATAGTCCATCGTTAGGCTAATAATTGTACCCCCCCCCTTTACCAGAAACTTTTAATTTAAAAACAGTTAAAATTTAAACAACTATATGGAATTTATTATTCTTCGATCTACTAAGGATTCCTTTTAAAAAAGTTCCAAAGAAAATTATCTTCCAAAAAGCATAGCAAAATTTCACCGTGATATAAATAAAAATAATAAAGGGTACATGGGAGTAGAAAAAAACAACTCTAAAAATATTAACTCACATCAATATTCAAAATATTTCATCTTAAGAATTTTCGTTATTTATCTTTTAATTGCAACATCTTTCCTACGTCGACAAATCAAAACAAAACGAAGCGAGATAATCAAGCTTTAAAGAATGTAGAAAATATTATGATTGCATAAAAAAAAATTCAACACAAAACCACTTGACTCCTTTCATAATGTATATCATCCAACTAAACGTATTCAATTAAAAGTTTTCTTTAAAGCTGCAGAAATTCTAAATAACATCCATGGTACAGAGATCATTAAGCATTTTAATAGAATTTTTCAACAAGCAATTAAGCATTGTGTTTTTCTTTTTACTCTCTTGGAATTAGAAAAATTCCACAGTTATTCCACTGAATATGTATCAAATAAATTATTTCCACAAAAGAATAAAAACGGTATGAGGCTCAAACGGATATAAACAGATAGAAAAACAACAGATGTATTAAAGCCCCTTTTGTGCTATGTCTACGTTAAAGCGCACGCGACTGTTGTGTTATTTTTTGATTCAGTCTTTCTTTCAACAAACTATTGAAACTACAGTGTAATGAAAATAATTAAATGTTACTGAGAAAAAGAAGCACATTTCATTGCTCCTATTGTAATTAATTTGATTTTTTTTTTTTTAGTTAAAGAATTGAGAATTCGAATGGATATTTACATCTCGCATGTATTATGGATGAAATTCTGATAATCATTTAAGGGATTTTTTTTCTTTCGGTAACTTTTTATTTTTTTTCCGTATTACTTAGGAATTTCCTGATTGAGAGAAGATACTTTCTCAGCATTAAAGTATTTAAATATTTTTCTAATTACTTTATTTTTTTTAATTGGGCTTGGATAAAATGCATTACAAAATTATCACAATGATTTAAGCGTTTCCCTCTTTTTTTGTATGTAACGCGGTGTTTCTCAAACTTTCAATAATTAAGACCCAATTTTAAATCATAATTTTCATCGCCCCATCCCCATCCATACAATAACAATGTATTGAATTCAATAGTAATTACTTTGACACTGAAAGTACAATACGACTTAAATTAGAAAACCTTACAAACTATATCAGAATAAATTTTAAATTTCTTATAGATCACAAGACCATTCGGTCACTGGAAACACTTTTTTTTAATTAAATTTCCACTATGCTCTTTAATTTCGCCCTTTTTGCGTCTAAGCGAATTTATAATTCCTTTAAATTTAGTATTTACTTGATTTTCTAAATTTCTTGCACTTGCGTAAGTTGAACGTAATAGCAGAGAAGCAAATGCAATGTAATAAAACATTTGGACAGAATAGTTTTAGTATAACTGACTCATTTCCGCTGTGAACCCAATAAAACTGCATTCAAGATCAAATGAATGTGCGATATGACTTCCGGAAGTTTGTTTTACTAATGGTATCTGCTAAGCAAACTATTTTTTGCTGAAAGACAGCTATTTAAACTGATAAATTGCCTCGGTGTCGAAGCAATACCAGCGGACGTTCTAGGAAAATTTAGTTGTAAAATCTCTTATTAATCTCGAACAGGGGTGCCCAAAACGCGACCCGCCAATACGTAAGTTGCGGTCCGCAGACTCTTTTTAAAATATTATTAAATATCAGGTTTTTAAAGTTTTTTTCATTTTGAAATTTATTTGAAGGGAAATTTATATATATATATATATATAAATCTTCTGTGCGTGTGTTTGTCACTAAACTCTTCCTAAACGGCTGGACCGATTTCGATGAAATTTTTTGTGTGAGTTCAAGTAAATTCGAGAGAATGGTTTAGATTCCCAATTCGGTCCGATATCGTAATTAGTTAAAAACATTCAAAAAAATACAACTCAACATTCACCTGCATTGTTGTAACAACGCTATTGTTATAAACACGTAATATAAAAAAATTTTTTAATCAATTACTACTTAGATCAACAAAGAAAAAATTTATTTTAGCTACTTTTTATTAAATAGTTGCAATTAATATAAATATGTATATACATATGACAGAATCGCAACATTAAGTGGTAATTCATTTTATGAATTATCATTAAAGTATCGTTTTGTCATCCAAAACAATCGTGTATATAAAATTTCCTTTCAACTAAATGCTTTAACAGGTGAGAAAAAAACCTTTTCAAATTTTGACACAAGTCGTCAAAAGGGTTGCTAAGTTACCAACGTGGCTGTATTTGTAGTCTTTTAAATAATTAGTTTTAATCAATTAATTTTTATTAATTATAATTAAATTATTGTATTGTCATCCAAAATAATCATGTACATTACATTTCAGCTCAATTGAGCGCTTTAAAATATATTTTATTAACGATTGAAAATTCCACCAAGATAAATAAATAAATAAATAAATAAACAAATAAAATATGTATAAAGATCGTTAGCTAATAGTAGGAATTGAAAAGACGTAAGTTGGCGTCGAAAATTGATTTTCAGCCAAATTGGCCAAACCCGGTCTTCATTGTTACGAAAATGCAGACGATTCACGCTTTATAGCGTTTTAATTAATATTTTTTCAAATAATCTTTATATATGTGATTCTTCTGTACGTCTGTATGTAACTGAACTCCTCCTTAAACGGCTGGACCGATTTTGATGAAAGTTTTTGTCTGTTCCAGTGGACTCGAGAATGGTTTAGATTTATAATTCGGTTTAGAAATGTTTATTTAATTAATTTTTTATTTATAAATTGTTGATCTTGGAATGTTTTACATTGGATCCGGCAGACTGCGCTAAGATCGCAATATCGGATAAAAATATTTTATTATAATTCAATTTGGTCCCGACAGTTGGTGCTGTGATCTTTTCAGGAAAATATTTTGTCACTTCGTGTTATTATTTTGTTGAAATAAATCGTGTGTTAATTAAATTATTACATTCAGATGTAATTAGTGTTTGAAAAGTTTTGAAGTGTGCATAAAAAACTATACATTCTCCAAATTTAGTATGCAATTGAAGTGAGTATTTTACATGATTTTCTATTAAATTTACACGTGCGTTGACAACAATTATCCTAACCTACAAATCTATTAGTGTAGCTAATTGATTACACACATTATTAAACTTTTTTTTTTATTTAAAATTATTTCTTATCGGAAATAGTTTGTGTGTGTTTCACTTCTAAGCAACCCAGAAGTATAAAACTTGGCACATAATTTCATTGTAATAACTTTTTAATACAAATTTTACTCAAAACGGTCCAGAGTGTTAAAGCTTATTCATAAAAATTTGGAATTTTTGAATTTAAGATGTGTGTACAGGACAACGTCTGTCGGGTCCTCTAGTATATATATAAATCAACAATGTGTTTGTCGGTTACCTGTTCTTGTTTTAAAATAAATCCTTTTTGATAATAGAAATGTTCTTTAGATTAAAATAGATTTATATTTTATCAAACACAGTTTCATTTGATTTTACTATAATAAATTCCGAATTGTATCGCGCAGATCCCTTACTATGGATGGTACATGATTATCTGTGTGCGACTTTCATTTCTCCTCTTGCTTTTCTGTTTGGAGTGCCCAAAAAGCAAGAGGCAGTCAGAGATGTTTTTTAAAGTTTAAAAAAATATATTCAGGATGTTTAAGATGAAGGGCAATGTATACTTAATCGTTTGTGAATGACAGCACTATCAAATTTCAACCATGAGTAACGAAAGATCAATTCAAAAGGAACACAGTAATTTTCAAGAAAATGGCAACACTGTAATATTTTAAACATTATCTGATCATTGTATTATTATACTATCTCTGTCTGCATACATGAAAAATTGTGAAAACAATAATAATAATTCCTTCTGTTTTAAATTTCCACACCAATATATGTTTTCTTGTTTCCAAATCTGATATAAAGGTATATATTTGTATGTGTGGCTCGCGAGATTATAATGTTTTTCCGAAGTGGCCTGCAAGGTCATTTCGGTTGTATAACCCTGATTTAGAACCACAAAACTTTCTGTGTAATCAACATAGAAAATAATTAAAAGTCACGAAAAAGTTTCGAAACCCCTACAAAAATGCGGAAAAGAGAACAAACTAAACACGCTCTGGTATCCAATCGACTCCCACGGGCGTTCTGGTGTTAAGTAACATTTGGTTTACTTCGTTTGTTCGTATATTTTTACCTTTATATTAGAAGACTATTAATATAAAAATTGTTGTGATATACCCAACGATTTATTATAATAATTTATCTTATTACGAGAATATGAAATATATGCATCAGAGCAATTAAATTATTTGTGATATATATTTGTGGGTTCAACAATTATTTTTCTTAGCATTTGTATCTTTTTTTCCTAATCTGTATCATAATTTTTTCATATTGTACTTATTATTTATAAGCTACCTATCCGGTATAATAGCTAGTGACACTAACTACTGTGTCGTAAGACCTGGGCTCGAATCACGGAGTAGGTATAGATGTTTGAAAATATGTAGTGCTTTTGTGGCATGGGGATACTGAATATTCGACGAACCACAACTCCTCTCGTGAGGTAGGTGGAAAGAGAAGATACGAGGCGTGTCCGTAAAATAAGTTCCACGGGCTACCACTGGCGCTGGATCGTTTGTATGAGGCAACAGAGGCAGGTGGTTTGGTTCCCCCACTCCAATCCTCACCAAGAGCGTCGCTGCGACGTTTATTCCTTGAGCCGTTAATGGAGCTTCCTCTTGCGTCTCCCCGCCAGCTGCGAGTTGCGGTCTGTTATTTTTTCTGGCCGCTAAGAAATCGGCAAAGGAAATTCACGAAGAACTTTGTCAAGGGGATGGAGAAGAGTGTATGAGCTCTGGGATGGTGCGCAGATGGGTCAACTTTAAAAATGGCCGAACAGAACGAAGCCCGTGCAGGGCGGCCATCGGCTTCCGTTGAAACAATTGCCAAAGTCGAAGCGGCAATGCTTGAAGATCGACGGACTACAGTTCGGGAACTGTGCGAAAAGATTCCGGAGGTCAGCAAAACCACAATTGACAAGATTTTGACTGAACATTTAGGCTATTCAAAGGTCTGCGCAAGATGGGTACCAAAAATGCTCACTGCAGACCAGCGGCAGCGAGTTGAATTTCTCGCTTTTCACGGAACAACCGAAGAGGAATTTCTGGACTCTATTGTTACACGAGACCTGCCACTACACCACACCGGAAACAAAGGAGCAATCGAAGCAGTGGAAACACCCTTCGTCGCCAAGAGCAAAGAAGTTCAAACAAATCCTGTCTGCCGGGAAAATCATGGCTAGCATTTTTTGGGATCGAAAGGGCGTATTGTTGTGCGAGTTTATGCCTCGCGGGACAACAATCAATGCTGATTCGGTACTATATTAGACGTGCAATTCAGAACAAGAGAAGAGGAATTTTTTTCACCATGACAACGCCCGACCGCACACCGCCAATCGAACCACAGCCCTCGTCGAAAGATATCAACCAGCTAATCCCTCTTCCCCGAGTTGAAGAAAACCTAACCCAATTGAAGAGGTGCAAAACGCGGTTGTTAATTTTTATTTATCACTAAAAAGTTTTGCAGAAATGCATACAACGCAACGGCGATTATGTAGAAAAATAAAAGAAAGACTGAACTTTCCAAAAATGTACTATTCTTTGCAATTAAACCAGTTTTTTAATGTGAAAATCGAATAAATTAGATGGAGATCCCTGATAACAGTAGGGTATTTGGCCTAAAAGTTGGGGTTGGACAAAGTCAAAACTTACTGTCGCCTGAATGGTGCTTAAAGCTACAGCTACCGGCGTACAAATATTCCCTTGCTAAGAGTAATTTCGTAGGCCTCGATCTGACGCTGCCAGTTAGGTGGCATAAGCAACAACGCAACGACAGCATAATATATCAACATTATTCTAAATATATTCCAGTTTTGCTTATATCAACCAGCTAATTCCATGTCATTTTCGGCTTTACAGTGTCAATAAAATCGAATAAATTTACACGAGATAATACGATATTCAGTGGCGAAACAGAGAGCATTGACCCACCTAGTAATTGGCGTCAGGTTTCACCCCCCACTGACAATATTCTGTAACAAAACAGCAATGATGAGTTAGGTATAAGCAAAACTTAGTTAAACAATAGGTTGAGGAAAAAGAAATCCGTTGTTTTTGCATGAAATTCAAGACTTGATTTAACGTGTTTTTCGGATTGTTGGATTTGGGTCGAATATACACCGTTTTGTTGTATAATTTGTTGCCATTTTAAACGTAGCTTCCTAATGCCTCTCTCATAAAAGTCTCGGTCCTTATTGGCGAAAAACTCTAGTAGTCGATTTTCACAATATTCTCTTGATCCCAATTTCTTATCATTCAGGAAGTTTTGCAATGCTAGAAAAAGGTAGTAATCGCTAGGTGGTAGGTCCGGACTATATGGTGGATACATTAAAACTTCCCTACCAAGCTCCCAGAGCTTCTGGCGAGTCACTAGAGCCGTGTGTGGCCAGACGTTGTCCTGATGGAGCAACACTTCTTCTATTGGCCAATTTGGCCATTTTTGGTCAATAACTTGCTTCAAACGGTCCAGTGGTTGACAGTAGAGATCTGAATTGTGTTTGGCCATACGGAAGCAACTCATAATAAATTATTCCTTTCCAGTCACACCAAATACACACTAGAACCTTCCTGGTCGTCAGTCCTGGTTTGGCCACCATTTCACCGCTGATTCACCAATATTGTTTGGCCAAGGCTTTATTATTTCATTCCATTTGCAAATGGAAATTTTATTCATCATGTATTTTGGTGTTAATTGGTGCGGCACCCAAATATCGAGCTCCTTTTTTTAAATCCAACTTTGCACATATAGTTTAAAACGGTTTTATGGTTTATTTCAGCTCCTGGGCGATGCTGCGACTACTAACATGCTGGTCAACTTCGATTATTTCTGTGATTTTATCTACATTATCGACTGCCTGTGCGAGATGCATCCGTAACATCAAAAATGCCTGAACAGAATGGACGAAATCAAAATTACACGTAATTATCTGTTACAGTATCACCACCATAAACACCATTCACAATTTCAGCCGTCTGGCTTGCACTTTCGCATTTATCAAAGAAAAACTGTATAATGTACCGAAATTTCATTTTGTTGACTTCCATTTTTAAAACCAGTAACTCATAATTGAATAAACCAAACAAAAAACAGCAAAAGAATTTTTTTAGTGTGAAATGTCACCTTGACAATGAGCATAAATTTGAAATTGTCTGAACGATACTTCACGAAATATCGATACTACAGCCATCTACCGAAAAAATGATGGATTTCTTTTTCCCTAACCTAATATTTGTAATAAACATCTATGCATCATTTAATTATTTTAATAATCCGTTATTTACTCTAGTATAAAAAATATGATGATAAACTTTAACAATATATTTTCAATTTAAATAACCCATGATAATAGAGGGCGGGTTCTAAAATTGTTTTTTTCCGTTCTGAAATATCGTGAGAAAATCGAAAGGCTCACAACATTACAACAAACTTCCATCGAAAATTGAATTCCCATCAACGAGAATTTATTTTTTGTATAATAATAAAATCTAGGTAGAGTTATTTATTGCAAACTATAGATCACAAAAATGATAGATTATCTTGACAGGTTAGTTGTTTCTTATTCTTAGCATTGAGTAATGGAGCTTGAAGAATGAAAGTACTTATTTTGTTATTCTGTTCAAATAGTTTTTCCCTTATTATATTTTTGAAGATACGAGAATTTGAATACCCCACAAAAGGATTAAGTGATTTTCTCAGTTTTTTTGAAAGTAAGAAAATAGAGAGAGAAAATAAATTTTCAGATATTTCATTTATAAATTATTTTTTATTAGTTTAAGAATATAAATCACGTCCCCTGGGATGTATTAAAACTATAATGCATTAATTAGAGTTACTAAAAATATTCCTGTTTTTTTTTATGACCGTGCAACTTGTTTCTTCCAATACGCTCGAATCTTAAAATAATTTCAAATATAATCCTTATCTAAAAGGGCTTATCCGTGAAGTAGAAATCCAAAATTATGGATAAGCCTTTTTGTCCATGAGATAATCATCATTATTTTTTTAATTTATCTTAAGGTTTATTAATCACGACATAAGTACAGCATAGAATATATCATTTTAAAACACTGTTAAAAGGCGTAGCACAGTGTTTCTCAAACTGCGGGGTGCGCCCCCCTGGGAGGGATGATAACCCTACAAGGGGGGGAGCGAGCACACTGAACAGTAAAAAACAAAAGATTGTTTAAAAAAATTATTAATATACTAAAAGCAAACGAATAAAAAATGAACTACACATTTACACTTATAAATATATTAGCACTGTGCAATGAATTTTATAATCATTTTAAAGATACTACGTTCAAAACAAGTTTAATAATTACCAGTGTCACCATAGGCTTGTCATATATAAAATTAAAAACAAAAACTAACACTTATCTTGATAATTTATACGGTTTATAATTAATCCCTTAAATGCCGGTTAAAAACTACGTGATTCTCTCCCTAATGCCACCGTTTAGCACGTAAACGAGTGTATCTGGTGCATTGGGAAAGGGGAGGTTAAAGTAATAAAGAAACAAATAATCTGAAACAAGTAAATCCTTCGCAAAGACAATCAAGCTCCTTTTATTGCATTCCAAAGCCTTCGGAATAAATGTATGGATTGCAGTGCGCAGAAAATATCGTACTTCGGAAAAGACGTATATATAAACGTTCGGGGCAATTAATACACTGGCTGAGTGAGACATTTATATACGCAAGTGGTACTAAAGGGGTAAAAGTCGAACTGTAGGTTTAGCTTCAAAATATAGTGTTATTGAATTTAATGTATCGTTATTGTATGGGGGAGGGGGCGTGATGAAAATAATGATTGAATATTGGCTCGTGAATATTGAAAGTTTAAGAAGCACTTACATAGTAAATATATTTTAATAACAAATATAAGCTGCCCATCCAGTACAGTGGTTAGTGACGCTAACTGTGGTGCCGTAGGGCCTGGGTTCGAATCCCGGCGAAGGCATGGATTTTTTGTAAATGTATAGTGCCTGCGTGGCAGGGGATTAATCTAAATAGCCATCGAGCCTCAAGTTCTCTCGTGAGGTTCGTGGACGGGGAAGGAAGATAGGAGTCCCCTGACCACCACCCTGTGTGTTCTCCCTAAAAATTGGGGTGGAACCACCCCAAATCTTATTGTCACCTGTTTGGTGCTCAAAGCTAAGGCTAACGACAGGCGTAAAAATCTAGCTCTTCACCATGCTGAATTTCGTGGACCTTGATCTGATGTTACTTCGATCAGGAGGCATAGGAAACAAAAACAACAAATGACAAATATTGACAACACTAACATCTTTGATTCAATTTCAATTATACAGGTAGTTTCTCATACCATGTGTAACGTGGCTCAATGTCCTCTCATTGGTCTGGTGTGGTAGTTAGGATAGGAGGTGCTAACTCAGGCGTCATCCTCGTCCCTTAACCGAGATAAAGATTACGGGTCTGTCGCCAATAACCCTCGTGTTGGCTTACATTGTGAAGGAAATAAAACGCTTACTCGTACCATATCTAAAACACACAAAATTATTAGACATAAATAAGGCATTTGTAAAACAGTAAGAAAAATCATTCGTATCTGACATCCAGAATCTAACATTGTATGAAAGGTTGAAATTAAACCGAAGATTATATAGAAAGTTGATTTCCTCATCATTAGCAAAAGATATTGGCTCGTGTGTTGTTCTTGTCACAACTTTATGATATTCCTGTGGGAAAAAATACCTTAAAAATACAATCGCATAGTTGGTTTTGACTTTTAATTACATAAAAAAGTGATATGTTTCATTTGGAAAATAAGCGTATTGGTTTCTGAAGATAATATTATTATTGAATTCTAAAAATTGTATTGCCATTTTCATTAATTTACAAACTACGATTAAAGATCTCTCATTTTCTGCGCTTTCACAACAAATGAAAGGATTCGTATAACTTCACTTCTCCAAAACTCATTAAAATAAATCACAATTACTCAATCTGAATCGAGATTACATCGAAAAACTTACAAACATCCCCGATTTTCTCTTAATCTTTTATCTGAAAGTAATCTGCGGTATTTCTACGATACAAACCGAACAAAATAATTCACTTGACACATTCTTCACCAGACTGCCTTTCAATGACAAAGCATCCGAGATTAGAAAAGGATTACAGCCAGCAATTAATTTAACATTCTTTAGATTTTCTAAATTCCGCCCAATGTTTGGAGGCAAGGAGCTACTTCCGAAAGTATATCGTGATAAATTCATTTATCTTCCATCTTCTGAAGCGACTCTTTTATACTTTTATCTACCTGTAACAAAAGAGAGTTAATTGCAATTGTTTTTACAGTTCACTACAAATTAATCAGTTAGTTAAAACAACCTTATTTAAGTTCTTTAAAGCTAAAATAGTTTTGTTTTATTTTTGACGCCTTAGAATTAGCTTTATACTTAAACCTGTGAGATTCTCGAGATACGCAGTAATCGCATTCGCTGTAATGCTAATGAGCAGTAACTTGATGGCATCGAATATTCCACCCCACGATTAGGAAACTCTTGTTTCTGAAGGCTGCAGCGGTTTCTATAGCCATCAATATAATTTTCCTCTCATAGAAAAAGGATACAAATATTTAAAAAGATGTTGTTTCCCTTTTGTTATTGTTTCTTATCCCACTTGATCGAAAAAAACATCTAAATCAAGTCTATGAACCCGTGCTTTTTTTATACAATGAAGAACTGTAGCCAGACTTGAAAATAGCTGGCTCTTATGGAAACCAAGCCAAGATGTGAGCAGGAATACCTTGGGTCACATTGCAATTCGGACAAGGAGGATTAACTTAAAGTCCGGCCACATGCCACTGTGCTCGAGTATATCCATTACGATTCTAGCAAGAGTTGTTTCATCTCACCTGCTGTGATTGTTCCAGCAAAGTAGCACCGGAACGGTTTCTGTCATACCACCCACGTACGGGGGCCTGCCGCTAAAATGAACTAATATCTTTTTTGGCCCAGATAGAGATTTCTGAAAAAGTAAGGCGGCCGCCATGTGTAACATTTTTATGACTGCCCTCACAGGCCAAACAATCTGCTATTTCGTTCCCGCAGACATTCACACATACGACAGTACCCACTGAAATAAGATCTTAACATTGGTACTTAAGCAATTTAAAAGCTGGCTATAACTCACTCTTGTTTTTTGTTTCACTTTTGAATATGATAGTATATGACAGTGTTTCCGTCGTACATATGCGTCTCGCTCACTGGTGCACTATGTGCCCCGGACGTATATATACGTCCTTCCGAAATACGATTCTTTGCTTTGCGCGGTTATCAGTAAAAGTATTCCGAAGGCCTTGGAATGTAATAAAATGACCTTACAAAAGGATTTACTTGTTTCAGAGAAAAATTTGCTTATTTGTACGGTACATCATTTCTTTTAAATAAACAGCATTTAGATATATGTAAAAGCACAGTTTTTATACTCTCTTTTCTCTGTTTTTAAAGCTATCATTTCTATAACCAGTGTATAACACCGTGCACTCATAAATTTCAATCATTTTTTGTGTGTTAAAAATGCGTCTTATACACCGAAATGTACGGCAAGTAAAAATACATGGAAATAAGTATGATTACATTGGAAGAGTCAAAGCTTATCAATGTAATATGTACACATTACTTTATACGTCCAACACTGTGTGTAATAATTATATATGCATAGATTGAAGTCTTGTGTTTGATGTACAATTTTATAACCTAATTGAACTAAATAAATGTATTATATATATATATATATATATACACTCTGTCGCAAAAAATATATGCACCCAGAAGAAATTGAGCTACATTCACGAAATTCGGTATGCATGTAGTGTATATGAAAATAAACAAATGATTAAAAATTCAGAACAAAATATCATTTTATTAAGCGGTTACAGCTTGCAAAAGGTTAAAAATCAGTAAGTAGTAAAGCCACCTCTGGCAGCTATACAAGCCGAAATTCGGCGTGGCATCGATTCAATTAGATCACTTATGACCCCCCTGTGGAAGATCCTGCCATAGTCTTTGCATCTGCGCAGTTAATTCTCCTGTATCTCGGGACGGCTGCAGTTGCCTTCCCAGCGCTTCCAGACATGCTCTATTGGCGAAAGATCTGGTGACCTGGCAGGCCATGGTAGGACGTCATATCCTTGAAGACATTGTTGGGAGAGTCGCGCAGTATGTGGACGAGCATTATCCTGTTGATAAATGGCACCTGGGCGACTTGATAGCATGGGTAGCACAATCTGCGTTAAAATATCGTCCACGTATCTGCGAGCTGTCAAAGTGCCTTGAAGGACCACTAAAGATGATCGTGTGTCCCAAGAAATTGCTCCCCATACTGTCACACCTTGTGAAATTGCTGTATGCCGCTCGACAATAAATGCCGGATCGGACCGCTGGCCGGTGCGCCTCCAGACACGTGTGCGGTGGTCATCAGCACTGAGACTGAATCGGGATTCATCACTGAAGATGACACGTCTCCAGTCTGTCACACTCCAAGTTGCCCGAGGTCGGCAAAAATCCAGTCGACACTGCCTATGATGTGGGGTCAGTGGTAAGCGTCTTAGCGGACGTCGGCTCCTCAAGCCAACTTCGGTCAGTCGTCTCCTTATGGTTTCTCTTGATAGCACTGGATGTCTGGAAGGAGGTAAGTGGCGTTGAATCGATGCTAGCGACGTTGTTGGTGCCGAAGTGGCCACTCTTCTGATTGCACGATCCTTGCGATCATTTGTGTTCCTGGGACGTCCTGACCCTCCGCGACGCTACACTCTACCTTCTGTGATCCACTGTTGCCAACACCGAGCAACTACCATATCGCTCCGACCGAGGTGGCGGCCGATACGTCTATTCGACCAACCTGCTTCTCTGAGGCCTATTATACGGCCCCTATCAAAGTCCGTCAGCTGCTCGTACTGCCGCCGGTTACGTCTTAGAGGCATCCTAAGTCTCAATATCGTCTATCAAAGTCATCAGATTCGTTTGGATAGCCGTACGGCGCTCGTACTCATGCTTTTTAAACTCTCCCAGTTGCGCAACTAATATGCGCATAGCACACTTAGCCTTGTCTCATTGGCTTCGAAATTTTAATCATTTGCATATCTCTTACCAGACTACATTCTTGCCGAGTTTCGTGATTGTAGCTTGATTTCTTCTGGGTGCATATATTTTTTTGCGACAGAGTGTATATATATATATATATATATATGACAGACCCCAGGCCTACTGGTAAAATGAAGAGGGCATCATCTTCAAAATAGTTCTTTATTTCGCTTCAATCACATAAAATCTAACATGGCGGCCCTTTGCCGCGCAACCGGGTGGTACAAAAGACAACATATCAGCGAGGAGACACCAGCCAAGCCTTTTGAGTATGCGTTCGCCTTCGTCAGCTCTCGTTCCACCTTTAAATAGGCTTATTTACCCACAAATCCTTACGCGATGGTAAAGAGTTCGCTCTATTTTCATTTATTACTTCTTTATTTTGAATCTAAACTTTTCAAACCTAACATATATATATATATAGAGAGAGAGAGAGAGAGAGAGAGTGACAACGGCCAGATTGAGTTAAATATACATTTATTAAGGGGAATTATTTACAAGGGAGGGCTAAAAGTTAGTAAAAAGTAATCGAAACATCATTAGATCGTTGGATTCCACGAGGCGTTTCGTTCCAGCGCCCTCGTCATCGTCTCATCGCCGTCGCTTCTCTCGGTCGTCTCCGCGCAATCGTTCTATACCAGTCTGGTTTACTCGTTATCCTCGAACCGCCTTGTCAGATAGGTGGCGCTCTCTTGGCATTACGTCATTAATGAATATAGGAGGGATACGATATGTGCACATCCATTCCTACATCGGCCATCATGACCAAGCATGCGTCCTCGCATGTAAAATACAGTGTATTTCAAAATTTCATGAAATAAAACTGAAAAGCTAGAGGAAATAAACTTACAAATAAAACAATTATTAAAACAGACAAATATGTATCAGAAAATCAAAACTAATAATAAAGAATAAAAAAATAGGTATACAGATGGAAAGAAGACAAACAATACAAAGCAATCTTGAGTATGGTGATAATGTCGAAAAAAAATGTTAAAGTAAAAGTTTGCGTTCGTAATGTAACATTCATTTGTTAGGCCATGGTTTCAAGTATTCGGCACAAGTACTTGTTTTGGTTGGGCCATCAAAATTTCCACATTTTCGACGTTGTAGGTATCGTTAGGTTTTACTTGTGTTATTTTATATGGACCGATAAATTTATTGCAGAGTTTTTGTCCAGGTCCTTGTTGCGTTTTTAATAGCAACTAAGTCCTTAACACTGTATAAATAAGGAGATTTTCGTCGAAGATTATAAGACTTTTTGTTTTCATTTTGCACTTTAAGTATTTGCGTTTTTTGCCGCTTTACGTAGGAGTTCTCTGTTTTCATTAAATTCGAGTTGTAGTTGTTCGTCGATTAATTGTTGAATGCGCAAATCAGTCTTGTTATTGATTTGTGTTCCAAAGAGTAATTCAAAAGGAGTGGTGTTAATGCTTCGTTGGAATGTTGAGTTTAAGACTTCTTGTAGTGAAGGAACATGTTTGAACCATTTCGTGGGATCGTCTTCTGACATCTTAGATAAGACAGGAATAATTGTTCGATTAATGCGTTCTACTTGACCATTAGCACGTGGCAAACCTGTAGTAATATGGTGAAGTGTAATTTTTTGTTCCGAACAATAAGTGTGGAATTCGTCAGAAGTGAAAGTAGTTCCACGATCAGTGATAAGAAAACGAGGATTTCCAAATGTAGTTTTTTTGAATGTCTAATTTTTTTATTACCTCAGAAGTAGATGTAGTTTTTGTGGGGTATAACCAAACAAATTTAGTGAAAGAGTCAATGACAGCTAAAATGAATTTGTAGTTTTTACTTGAAGTAGCTAAAGGACCAAGATGATCGATATGGTATGTATTTAGTGGTATATCATCTTTGACAAGAGGATGGAGAAATCCTTCTTGTTTACCAGACTTTTTATTTTTCAATATACATGTTACACAATTAGAAATATATTTTTCAATTTTGGATTGAAGTTGCGGTATAAAATATTTATTTTTATATGTTCTAGAGTTCTTTTAACTGAAAAATGTCCTTTGTCGTGAGCATTTTTGATAAAGTGATGCTGCATCTCGTCGGGAATAACAAGGACTTCGGCACCGTCAATAAATTTATATAGTATATTATTTTTAATACAGTAGTTATCATATGGACCCTTTTGAAGAAGAGCTTTTATGGAAAGAATGTGTGGGTCCAGCTCTTGAGATTCTTTTATCCTATGCACAATAGAATCATTACACTGGTTTGTTAAAACCTGTATTCTACTTAAAGCGTCGACATGGGCCATTTGTGAGCCAGAGCGATGTAAAATGGTGTAATCATAATCTTGTAAATTCAGGGCCCAACGCGCGATTCGTGTGTTTAGATCTTTCTTACTCATAGTTTTTGTAAATGCATTACAATCAGTAATTATTTTGAAAGGCATTCCTAAAATGTACACTTTAAATTTTTTGAGAGCTTCTATGATTGCTAAAACTTCGAGTTCGTAGCTGGTATATTTTCTCTCCGTTTCGGACGTTTTTCTAGACATGTAATATATAGGATGTAAGGAATTATCATCGGGGAATCTTTGTAATAAAACAGCAGCAAGTCCGTCGATTGATGCATCAGTATGTATTTCGGTTTCACAATTTTGTCGATATATACCTAAGACAGGTTTCTGACAGAGCAAACGTTTTAACTCGTCAAAGGAAGCTTTTTCTTTTACATCAAAATTGAAAGGAGTATCTTTACGTAAAAGATCACTAAGTGGCTTAGCAATTACAGAATAAGCAGGGATAAATTTACGAAAATATCCAGTGAGACCTAAAAAACGTTGAACTTCTTTAGTTGTTTTTGGTTCGGGGTAATTGACAACTGATTTAGTTTTAGAAGGGGAAGGAAAAAGTTTATTATTTTCAATAATATGGCCTAAAAATTCAATTTTCCTATGCAGAAATTGACATTTATCAAAATTTATTTCCAATCCGTAATCACTGGACACTTGAAGAACATTTTTGAGTCTCTCAATAGCCTCAGATTCATTTTTAGCAAGGATAACTATATCATCCATGTAAGGGAGAACAATTCCTTGAACAACTAAGTCACGAAAAACTGTATTGATAAAACGTTGAAACGTTGAAGGGCATGTAGAGAGTCCGAAAGGCATTTTAAGGAACTGAAATTGACCATTTTGTGTTACAAAGGAGGTATATGGGCGACTCTGTTTGTTAACAGGCACATGGAAAAAACCATTACGTAAATCAATGGTACTGAAAACTCTAGTATCCTGAAGTTTATCTAAAATATCCTCAATGAGGGCAGAGGATAGTGATCCTTAACTAACACACGATTTAATTTTCGAAAATCAATGCAGACTCGTGGACTGCCGTCTTTTTGCGGACTACTAGGACTTGGCTAGCATAAGCAGATGAACATGGTTCAATAACACCATTTTGTATCCATTCATCTATTTGTTTATCTACTATATCACGTTCAGTAAAAGGTAACCGTCTTGGAGAATGATAAATTGGTTTGTCGTCCGTCACGGTAATGCTTAACTCAATATCCGTCGTTTTAATTTTATTCGGCCTATAACATACGAGTAATGCCTCAACATCATTACGAGTTTGTTTTGGAATTTCAGGGCCAATATCAAATTTAGGAATGTCGTCAGTAATTGCGAAAACAAATGGTTGTGGAGAAGCGTCGGATACTTCGATTTGTAGCTTAGAAAACATAACACTATCAGGGTGATAGTCAAATTAGCTTGTTTAATTAGATTACAACCAATAATAATATCAAAGTTCATTGAGTGGTTGGGGACAACATTAATTTTAACAGGAAAGTCTTGGTTGTCAATTGAAACAGTTGAGTTGAACGAACCAATTACATGAGTTTTTGAAAGGCCAAAACCAGTTAGTATATTACCACTATTTATTAAAGAAGAGGAGCCTAATTGATTCCATACACTTTCTTTCATTAAGGTTACTTGACTTCCGGTATCAACTAAAAATAATATTACTTTTAGATAAAAATTTAACTTCCTTACACATAGTAGTTAATGGGGTAATTTCATCAACATTATTAGAAGAAGGGATATTTTTTTGAGGACAAGCATCAGATTTATGGCCAAAATTTTCGCATAATATACACTTTGGACCACGATGTTTATCTGGGCAAAATTTAGAAATATGACCGGATCCCGAACAATTAAAACAAGTTACGTGATTCCTATCTCTGAAATTTTTATTCTCAAATTTTGAATTAGGCTTTGGTGCATTGAATTTTGGATATCTATCATTTCGATGTTTATGAAGTGTACTTTCAAAATCACGGCGTTGGCTACTAAAGTTTGGACTACGCGACGTATCATAAGAGTGATTTTTGCTTTTACTTTGAAATATTTTGTCATAAATTCCTAATTTTTCTTTAAATTCCTGAATTGTTTTACATCCATATAATATTAGCTTATTTGAAGGAGAATCGGGGATTCCATTAATACAATATTCCATAATTGAAGTTTCGTCGAGAAACCCTTGACCTCGATTCGCTAATTCCCGAATAGCGACTAAATATTGAAATACCGTTTCATTAGGCCGCATTTTTCTATGTTGTAATTCCTTATGCAATTGAGCTTGATTTAATTTTTTTCCGAATTCCTGAATAAGTAATGTTTTATACAACTGTAAGAGTTTATACCACGCTGAGATTGAATAAATAATTTTGCAGTTCCTGTCAAAAGCCGTTTTACAAAAACAATTTTTTGTTGTTCGGTTATTGGGCAAAACGTTAAATTTTCCTCCACATCAGAAAAATGTTCAATTGAGTATGAGTCATCTGCACTGAAAGAACGAAGAGTTAGAAGTAAATCTTTAACAAAAAGCCACGATAAATCGTTTTCGAAATAGAGGGAACAGCTGACTCATTAATTTGTTTAAGTGCGTCAGCCGATTTCCTGTCTGTAGAAAGTGGGGGGAAGCAAAGGAATTTTCTGCATCCCGCGGGGGCATTCTTCTACATCTCGTGTATTTAATTTATTATGAAAAGCGGATAAATCAGCTAGTGAAAACAAAATATTATTACAAAGTTCTTCGGCAGTTCCATTTGTTTCTAGTTGTAAAAAATTAGCTAAACAGATTAAATCGGGTAGGTTTAATTTTTTAAAATAACGGCGGAGTAGTCTTCAATATCAAAATCTTGTGCGAAACCCGTAAGCTTTCGCAATTGTTCTCTAGAGGTCCTACTGAATGGGTGATCGTTAAAAACAACAGAATACAATAATTTTACATTTTGCGTATTGCCAAATTTCAAAGCTTGCGCGATAACTGGGGATATCATTCAGTGTTAAATAAGACATAATAAATCACTTAAATTGAACCAAAATACGTAAAATATACAAATATTTGCAGATCACTTAAAATGATATGTGAGTAAAAATATTTCAACACAGAAAAAAAAATTAATACGCTATGAAAAGATTAAAGTCTAGAATAAAATGTCACTAGTAGCAGTTGTACAAGTTAAAAAAATATATCGTATCACAGTCACATTAGCAGTTTCAAAATATATTTTCACAATCACTGAGAGTTTGTAAAAAAACAATGGAAATAAAAACTCACGGTAAATTTTTGCACACAACGTCTTGATTGTTGAATATTAACTTTCATGAATGTATAATAGTGTTGAAGAAAATCTTGATGTGTCGGCAAAATTATCGACTAAATATCTTCACAATCGTGAATTTTCACACAACACTTGAAATTGAATGAAAGCGTCAAATCATAAAAACGCTTTTAAGAATAAATGCACTTGAAATGGAAGAAAATCGTCAAACACACATTGAAGAATAAAAATGCACTTAAAATTGAAGTAAATCGTCAAATACACAATGAACAGATTCGTTTTCTTGCATCGTCATCGTCCTTTATCTTTTTTTTCCTTCGGTTTTCTAGGGATTTTAAGTTTAGGAAAGGCCGAGCCCCCATATAGAGAGTGACAACGGCCAGATTGAGTTAAATATACATTTATTAAGGGAATTATTTACAAGGGAGGGCTAAAAGTTAGTAAAAAGTAATCGAAACATCATTAGATCGTTGGATTCCACGAGGCGTTTCGTTCCAGCGCCCTCGTCATCGTCTCATCGCCGTCGCTTCTCTCGGTCGTCTCCGCGCAATCGTTCTATACCAGTCTGGTTTACTCATTATCCTCGAACCGCCTTGTCAGATAGGTGGCGCTCTCTTGGCATTACGTCATTAATGAATATAGGAGGGATACGATATGTGCACATCCATTCCTACATATATATATATATATATATATATATATATATATATAGATTCCAATATGTGATCAGTTCATCTTAAGACATTTTAGTCAGAACAGAACTCGATCGAGGTGATCTAATAGAAAAACATTTTGTGGTATAAAGATATTTTTCCTAAACTATCATATATGTATGCGCTAAGTTCAGAAAATTAATTCTACAGTTGATTTTGATAGTTCGGCTGTAGCGGGTAAGAGAAATAGGGCTCCAAAATCCTCAACTAGCATGAAATGGAACTTTGGATTTCCGATTTTATATGCTAACGTGAACAAAATTATAAATTACGAGATCACCATTAACTCTTATGCAGGTCTTGGGTTACAATCACTTATTCTGCTGCGTGCTTAGCCTATGTCTGATAGAAAAATGTAATTACAAAAGTAAAAATTTTAAAAAATATTATACGAATGCTGAAAACTATTTTATATCAGTATTTTTATAACAAGAAATTTTGGTGAACATCTTTTAATCAAATTGGGTTTCTTTTTGTAATGATTAATCAGAAATGTGTTTTTACAAGCCGTTTTTATTCCATAACAAAAAAATGGTTTTAATTACAAAAAAAAACTTCTAAAACAACTAACAATAATAAATTTGAAGTGATATTCTACCATGCACCACTTAATAGTTACAATATGTTGGTAACCCTAATTAGGAGATAACTTCGGAATATTAATTGTTGTTTAATGATGAATAAGCTTTTAAATCTTCGTATCATAATCAGAAGGGCTCTTGACTGATGAGACACTTGAGGAGAACTTTCGGAAAACAACGTGTGAGAAGTTGCTATTCATCAATTGATCGATAGTAACAAGCTCTGCTACAAAGTATATGAAGGTTTAATCGATAATGAAATCGATTTATTAGTTGCAAAAAATTGATAATAAGTAATATATCTTTAACGTAATCGTTAGAACTTAGAGAACAGAATTTATTTATAAATAATTCATTTCAAAACGATTTGTGACATGCATGTACGTGAACTGGCTGACTTGTATTTGATACATTTCAGAGATAAGAGACATCTGTTTTCCAAAGAAGTATATAAAATAACACGTTATCATATAAATAGAAAATAGATAAAAATGTAACAAGAATATAAAAGAATTTTTTTAAGTCAATTCTCCTATTTAGATAAACAAAGATAATTTTTTTAGCTACTGTTTATTAAATGTCTACAATTAATATAAATATGTACATACATAGGACAGAATCACAACATTAAGTGGTAATTAATTTTTATTAATTATCATTAAAGTATCGTATTGTCATCCAAAACAATCGTGTGTATAAAATTTCAGTTCAACTGAATGCTTTAAAACCGTGAGAAAAAAAACATTTTCAAGTTTTGACACGAGTTGCCAAAAGGGTCGCCAAAAAGGATGCCAATGTGGCTGTATTTGTAATTCTTTGAATAATTAGTTTTAATCAATTAATTTTTATTGACTATAGCTAAAGAACTGTATTGTCAGCCAAAATAATCATGTATATAAAATTTCAACTCAATGCAGAACTTTAAAACGTATTTTATTAACGATTAAAAATTCCACCAAGATAAATATATAGAGTGTGAGCTAAAAGTGTAGGAATTGAAAAAAAATGTAGTGCAGCAATTCATCGAACTTACGTGATAGGTGGGACTGGGTGATAACCGCGTAAGCCGAATTCACGTAAATCGGAGCATGATTTCGCATAGAAATGCACATAAATTTTTATTTAGGGTCGGAGACGATACAAAATAATAATATAGGAAAAAAGTGTTAAATTAAATTTTATATAACACAAATGCAAAATTGTAAGCCAAAGTTATTTTGATGTGTAGAAGATTTCTTAAAACCTAACAAAGCAGTCTGTCGGCTCAATGATTTTTTTTTTACTCCAGCGAATTTTCTCGTATCATGCTATTTATTTTCGTAATTCCCTGTTTTATTTTTAAAAAAAGGCTCACTCCGTTAAAGACGGTATTTTTCAAAACTTTTAGCCTGTTTTCAATTAAACTGAGGCCTCTCTCCTATGAAATTACCAACCGTCATTCGATCTTCTGATTGAATTTGTCTACAGATTCAAGCTCTTCAATGTCTTGCTCTTGCATTTATGTGAGTTCATCTATTGTCAGCTCCTGATTGAAGGAACCCAGCAATTTTCGAACGTCATCACTATCCACTTCTAAATTTATTTTCCTGGCAAGATCGACAGATTCTTCAATCACGTTACCAATTTCTCAAGCACTGATTTCGCCAGAGTTTCAGTGAGGAAATAAAAAGATGAATTGAAGATATTTGAAAATCACATCCGAGTTCGAGAAAATCCTAGCGAAAATCGCATCCGAGTTCGTGGTATTACTGTATCTTCTTTTTAATATGTATTCCTCAGAACATTCAATTTCATAGTATTTATGTAATTATAATATATATATATATATATATATTAAACCTATTTCTTTTGAAAATATATAGTTCCTAAATAACCGGTACAAGTTTTTACCCTTTTTATACCTATAACTCCGGACGTATTAAAGAAACTTCCGTTATTTAATTCGAGCAAATGAAAAAAATAGAAAATATTCATTGATAGGCTAACCGTTGTCTTAATGGAATACGAAAAAATATGAAATCAAATTTAATCAAAAGAAAAACGAAGGTTTTCTTGTATAAAAGTCTTTAAAGATCAGTATTAACTTATGCATATGAAACTTGGTCCATGTCTCGAACAGACGAGAACATTATAAGTATCTACAATAGGAAGATTTTAAGATTCATTTTTGGAGGAATTCAGGAAAATGGAACATGGTGAAGAAGATCAAATTTAGAGCTTTATCGATCATATAAAGAATCTGACATCGTTAACTTCATCAAAATGCAACGAATTAAATGGGCAGGTCACGTCATCCGAATGAACGAAGACCGCACCACTAAAAAAGTCTTCAATGCTCAACGAATTGGCACACGAAGAAAGGGTAAGCGAAATCTCAGATAGATTGATGTCCTAGAAAAAGATCTTCTAGTTTTAAGAACTAGGAATTGGAGAACACTAGCAAGAGGAAGGCTTCTTGAGAAGGCCAAGGCCCACCCTAGGCTGTCGTGCCACTGAGGATGAAAGGATCATTGATGAGGCTTATGCTTTGTTTGAAGCGGAAAATAACTTCGCTAAAGAATATTAAGAGTATCATTTAGTGCTAAGAACGTCGTAACTTTGAATCCCGACCAAGCGATGAGGACAACACCTGAATTGATATCTCATTTCCTTCGTTTCCACATAACGCCAGTGGCCGCAGTAGCCTAGTGGTCAAGCTAATGGACTCGTGGGAGGGGATGCCCAACTCAGGTGTCGTCCTCGTCACTTGACCATGGTTCAAAATTACAAGATCCTTCACGAAAAGCTCTCGTGTAGCTGAATACAGTGCGACGTTAATATTCTCTCACTCACTCCACATAAGGCCACAATTACACTTTAAGGCTCAAATCCATGTGACGTACTACAGTAGATATTTCTCCACTCGATGAATAAATTGACGAGGACACGTTGCACAATTCTCTCCCCAGTGCCACCGTTTTTCCCTCAATATTTAAGGAAGAAAAGCACAAACAAGTAAATCCTTTGCAATCGCTTTCAAAGTCATTTTATTGCATGGAATAGACGGAATAGTATCACTGATAGCAACGTAAAGGATCATGTTTCGCAAAGGTGTATAAATACGCCGAGGGCACTCCTTTACTTGAAGGATTGTTTGTTAAAATCGTGTTTGAAAGCTACACTAGAACTTTTGGTGATGGGCATCGTAATTTTGAACCACGGTCAAGTAAAGAGGACGACACATGAATTGGCACTCCACTCTTCTATACTTTCACGCCATTCCAGCGAGAAAGAGCCGCTGCAGATTTAACGTGTATCAACTCTCCTACGCGGCTAGTCTTTCTTCACACCTATGTCCAAATCCATGACTCAAAAGAAAGAACGCCGGCTCAAAAACGCGTTTTACTTGAGCATGACCGTCGTTAAAGAAACACTAAGGCAGGAGCATTATAAAACTTTCTCAGATAACAGTCATGATGTAACGAAATTATGGCCCGCCTTTTTTCGTAAATCTTCAATTCAAATTATGATTAACATTGAAATGTATGAAACATGTTTTGTAAATAGACAGCAGTATTCAAGAAGAATTGTAATTAGTTTGTGTGCAATACTTAAAAAGGATTTGTGAAGTATATAAAAAAAATTATGCATAAATTGGATTGAGGAATTTAGTGGTAAACACACTTCCTATGGCCCTGTAAAGGGTTAAATAAACTCACTGGAGTAACAACCCATTGAAGAACCAAGGCCTACTGTGGCCATCTTAGTTTATGTGACCCTGGGCGCTGAGGTGCATGAGCAGATGTTCCACTCAGGGGTCAGTCTGACGTGAAACCCCAGTGTTTAGTTTAAAGGTAAGCTTCGTACTCGTTTATCGACTCACTGAAGGGATGAAAGGTTACGTCGACCTTACCCAGACCGCTATTTGAACTCCGGACCTGTGGCGTGGAAGCGCAATACGCTACCACTCGGCCACAGAATTAAATAACTATAAAAAATATATTTAAAATCATCAAAATGCTTTTAAGACTGTTTCCGCTTAATGTTAAGGAAAAGGGCTCGAATTCACACCGAATGTTTTTTTCTGGTAGAAAAGTACTCCTACATTAATACTATATTCTGGTGTGTGTGTGTGTGTCCTACAGAGAGCAGTACATTTTATCATCCCACTCCCTTTTAATATGAATTGACAAATTTTTTGCTGTTATAAAATGTGATTCACGCTCTTATACCGTAAGGCTAAATGAGCTACCCCTTTTCATTTTAAAAAAAGAAATTATTTATTAAGTATTTTAAATTTTTAATAACGCTATATTACAAACCGATGTATTAATTACATTGTTGCCCATTTTCATGAAAAGTGAGGTATTTTTTCTGTCTGAATGCATTTCGCGTTTAGTTCAGATGTTGGTCCATTTGGTGAAGACAAGTGTAATACAAGTGTTAATTAATAATACAAGTGCATACAAGTATAATACAAGTGTTTGATTTTAATTGTCTGCTAAACAAAACACTTTACATATTTCTTATTTTAATTAGTATATTTACATTTATAATTCAGCAATTATATTAACTAATGCTTCATTTCTCAATTATATGTTCGTATTATAAAATATAGTTATAATCTGCTAAGAAATTTTTTAAATATATTTTCATTCTCTGGCGAAAAATACCAATATCAATTTTTCTCAAGTGTTCCATACAAAAGATTCTAAAATTTATTTAAATAAATGAGTTTAATTCAATTTCAATTTGAATCAAAATTCATATTAAAATACACGAAAGGCTTTTAGTAAAGCGTTTTTTAAGTTGCACACATTCATGAAATATTAAGGCTTCAATTCAAATGAGAAAATTTAAAGTTGTATTTTTCATTTTTTGTTAATTTATTCGCTACAAACTGCATTTAATATAAATTCGTTTATAAAAAAACACTATCGCATTTTTCAGTAAGGAATCAAAAGATAATTTTCCTTTGCAGTTATTTCATAAAATCTTTATTCGAATCTCGATCCCCGTATTATTTCTACTGCAAAAAGGATTTTGTTTTTATTTCCTTTCTTCATATTCTTTTCCGCCTGCAACTTTTAAACATACCATTCCATTTATCCAATATCAATTCAAAAAGGGAAAATACGATTTTGTGAAATTCAATTTAAATTTTTCATCAAATAAGGGAATGTTTCGGTATTATAAATATTTCTCATTACTTTCCAAAAAAACTCCGTCAATCTTTTGTAATTGTCAGAATATTCAACTGTCTTACAGAATGGAAAATTGAAAATAAATGAAATGCATTTCCAGTAATCAGAGGAAGGGGAATAAAAAAAAAGAAAGGCCATCTACTTTGATAATTATTTTCTCTCTTGAGTTTCAATGGAAGAAACAGTATTTTTTTTTATTTATTTTTCCGTTTCCTAAGAAATTCGATTGCTTCAACAAAACTTTGAACAAAACAGTACGTCGAATTTCAAGATAACAGACGGAAATACCATAATGTTTGATTATTACAAACGACGAATTTTTTTTTCTTTAGATGCAGAATATCATCAATAGATTTGTTTTTTATTTATTTTGAACAATACTAAATTATATTCCCGATCTAATTTGTTTAACATACATGGTTACATACAAAATACATTGTACCATTTTATTATTATTTATATACAGTGGGTCCCCTTAAGTACATTGCCACACTCCAAAACTTATAAACGACAGGAGCTATAGTTATAAAAGTGGGGTCTACGTATTCTAAAGTTCACATGCGCTGTGTACCAGTGTTTCTCAAACTGTGGAGCATGCCCCCTAGGGGGCGTCATAACCCTACAAGAGGGGCGCAAGCATATTGAAAAGCTGAAAGCAAAAGATTATTTTTATAAAAATTATGAATTTGCTGAAAGTAAACAAGCAAAATACATTCTTATATCAGTACTGCTCAATGCATTTTATAGTTAATTTAACAATACTAAATTAAGAACGTTTAATAATTACCAGTAACCCTATGTGTGGGCTCTTGATATATAAAATTAATTTTTGCATATAACACTTATCTTAATGATTTGTCCGGTTTTAAACTACTGTTTGTGAAAATTGCAACACCATGAAGGAAGCATCGTAGTTGAATGAAATTTAGTACACAGTTGAGTGGTAATGGTACAAATAAATGATTACATTTTCAAACCAAACAAACAATTAAAAGAGATAGAAATTAATATTTTGTGTGGCTACCACGCGCCGCAATAAGAGCTGCTACACGACGCGGCATGGACTTAAACAAATTTTGAATGTCTGTCTGCGGAAGAGTATTCCATATTGTTTGTATGCGCAACCAAAGTTCGTCTGTCGAAACAACAGCACGAAGATCACGAGCGAGACGCCCCCAACGATATCCCACACATGTTCCATCGGTGACATATCCGGCGAATACGCAGGCCAAAGAAAGAAGCTGTACCTGCTGCGAATCAAGATAGGGATTTGACAGTCTTGGCGACATGTGGACGTGCATTATCCTGCTGGAATACAGCCCCTGGCAATCCTTGCAGGAAAGGAATAGCTTTTAGGCTGTAAACTTCGTTTATATATCGGGTACTGTTCAAATTGCCCACAATTCGTAGCAATTGTGATCGTTCATGATATGCTATGGCACCCCAGACCATAACTCCGGTGTTCGTCCACTGTGGCGTTCGATAATGCACTCCGGAATGCGCCGTTCACCGGCATAGCGCCTGACACGAATTCGACCATCATGGTGCCACAAATTGAAAGCGGGATTCGTCAGAAAAGACGACCTGCAGCCAATCAGCACGCCAGCTCCTATGCACATTGGCCCAGTGTAGTCGCAGGCGGCGATGGTTTTGCGAGAGTCCCGTATAAAGGAATCGCTTGAGCGCAGCCCACGCTACAGCAGACGTCTCTGAATTGATGAAGCACACAATGAAACACCTGTAGCTGTTGACCACTGTGCTGCCAATTGTCTTGAAGAAGCTGTGCGGTCCGTCTGAGCCATTCGCACCAGGCGTCTGTCATCGAGAGCTGACGTCACATTTCGGGGTCCACTCACGGATTTCCGAGCTGTCCGACCCTCGTCCGTCCACTGCTTTGAAACACGCATGATCGTGCTTTTGTTACGCTGCACACGAGCGGCTACTGCAATCCAGCTTCACGAAGGCCGACGAATCTGCCCCGTTCAAACTCCGAAATTTGCTCAAATTTCGCTCCCTTTCGTCGACGAGGCATAGTAAAGATTCAGTTAACGTTTACACTAGCATATAACCATCGATAATCATACACGCCTCGCTACAGCTGTCTATTCATATTCGGTTTGATCTACCTCTTCAGAGGGCGCTGCTCAGCATACGCATGCGCTACCGGTCTGCAATTCTAATTATTTGCATACCATGCCCTACTTTACATTTCCTGAAAATTTCAGCTTACTCGCGTAGGTCCTTCGAGGTGTTGCAATTTTCACAAACAGGAGTATAGATTAATTATTTCAATGCCGATTACAAATTACGTGATTCGTTCCCCAGTAACACCGTTTAACACGTAGGCGAGCGTATGCGGTGTTTTGGGGGGGGAGGGTTGTAAAGGAAAAAATAATCAAATCCTCTGAAATAAGTAAATCCTTTGCACACACTGTCCAGGTAATTTTGTTGCATTCCAAAGCCTTAGGAATTATTTTACGGATTGCAGTTCCCAGAAAAGATCGTACTTCGGAAAGACGTATATATACGTCCGGGGGTAATTAACGCACTGGCTGAGTGAGACGTTTATATACGCTGGCAGCACTTAAGAGGTTAAAGTCAGAGGTTAGTGTCAAAATAAAGAATTATTGAATTTAATACATTGTTATTGTATGAAGAGGGCCACGGTGAAAATTACGATTGAATATTGGGTCACACATATTGAAAGTTTGAGAAGCACTGCGCTGTACTCCCAAAGGTGTGGAACGCGACATAACGCGGAAGAAGAGAGAAAAAGTCACATTCGTAAGTATCTCTGATCACCGACATTATATGACGGATGAGAAATGCTTTGAGCGTAGTACTATGGTAGTTGAATAATCCTAGATGTGCTGTCGAAGTTCGACATCGCGTTCGCTGGTTGATAAACATCTGGAACGGAATATTGAAAAAAAGACTGTGTGTGTGTGTGTGTGATTGGCACAATGTTTTACGAGAGCAGTTAACGGGACCCCGATACTTGTCAATACAAAAGGACGTACAATCCACTTTTTTAGATAATTAGCCGTTGTGGGTGACACAGTAAATTCGAGACAAATTCTGACAACAAATCAACTGGTATGGTAGTTGCGTTGAATGACCAGCACGGTCATCTGACCTGAACTTAATGGACTTTAATTTCCTTGGGAATGCATCAAACAAAGATTATATGCAACCTCTCCATCAACATTGCAGGAACTTTGAAACCGTATTCTGGTTGCTTGTGTCCCGTGCCATGTTGAAGAAAGTGTAGCGGGAAATGAAAAACCCGTGTCCAGATGTGTATTGTTGCTGAAGGACAGATAGATGAGCCTCGGTTACGGAACATTCAATTTTTTTTCTATGAGATAAAACACATGTGTGGTTTCAGTTTTCATTTGCATCGTTTTTGAGTGCAAGGTGTTTATTTAAATAAATCAAATATGCTGAACAACATTGCTATTAACTTTTTTCAAGCCTCTCGTATTTTTAGATAAGAATGCTAATCCCCAATTTATCCTCCAAGAAAGCTGTAAGAAGTTTCTTAGAATAGCGCATGCCACTTTTACTAAACCAAGACACTGTAACTCTTGTCATTCTGAAATTATTGGGGTGACAACAAACTTTAGCAAGCACGCTGTACTTAAATGCGTTACATTTGATACGTTTTATTTCTTATCTGGTGTATTGAATTCGTTATATGCTCTTTGTTTCTGTTTGCTTTCATAGCAAATTCTAAATATGGTTTCAATTACAATCTCTGAAGGAGGTATGTTCAATGAAATGGGAAAAATATGAATTTCATATTTCGATTCACACACACACACACGTTGACCAGTTTAAATGGATTCCTAGTAGACCTGTTAATTATAGAATGAAATGCAAATAAAATCGCATTTAACACAATATATGGGGTTAAAAATATTATAACTTCCCTGATAACTAATTTTCTCACAAATGTTGAAGCATCCAAAATTTCCTCTTTATTCTACAGTGTCGAGAGTAGTTGATTGTGCAGTCGTTACTGCGTTTCTTTAGATGCGTCAACCCGTACGTTTAGGTCATAGGTTCCCGAAGTGGTTTTTACGAACTTCTGGGGGTCTTTGTGACTGCTGAGAGGATCCTTGCAAAATTAATTTGGTGATGCTTGGACAGCCTTAAGGATCCTAGAAAGGTTTAATATAAAGTTAGATATTTGTAACACATTTCCATCACTATGAAAGTTAACATAAATTAGTAATGATTTTACGTGTCACTACTAATAGCTACCTAGTCAACAGCGTAGTTCTGTTTTGTGCATGATCCCTATTTGTGATGTAAATGCAACAAATATTTCTTAGTTTTGAACTGAAAGCAAAATTAATTTTTTTTTGGTTGTACGAAAGTGATCATCTCATTGGAAAAAAATGTTTTTCTACGTTATAATGCAAAAATTATTATTTGAGTAAATATATTTTACAATATAGCAATATTTTATTATATTTTTGCATCAATATTTAACATTCAGGACATCTAAGTTAAATTTATTATTTTTCTACCATGCATCGAAACAGAATTATTTCACTTGGGTTTCATGGCCAAGTTTTTGGTATAAGAAGGGATCCAATGGCGCAGGAAATTTGGGAGTCACTGGTACAGATTAATCTGAACTTTTGTGACGCTTCACATATCCTTCCACCTTCACACCTTGACCCATCTGGTCTGCACATTGGACACATTTCAGCATCGGAATGATAGCAAGATCAACCAGCGGCCATAAGTCTATCTAGGGCCAATCTGGGAATCGGCCGCCTGCATTTAAAAACATAATGCGCCGCCACTCTAGAAAATGTTCCATGCATTAATTAATACTTAAGGTTTACATTATAAATTCTACCTGTATAAGAATGAAAAGTAAAACATTAACAAAAAGGCAAATAGAAACAAAAATCACTTCTTTCCTCTATTTTGTTTTTCCAAAATTCTTAGGTTATTGTTCGATTGAAAACTTTTAATTTTCCCAAAATGCACATTGAATTTAAAACTTCCTATGCCTTAGGTAATACTAACCATATTAGATATTTTCGTAAATCACCTTTTGCTAAAATAATTTTTAAAACGCTTTTGTTAAGCTTTGATCCCCAGTGCACCACCAGTGCCGCCGATAAGCAAGAAAACCTTTTCTTTTACTGTATTGTCGATTCTGCCACGAATTTTGGTATGAGATGAAGGATTTGTGCAAAGAGAGTAGACATTAAAAGAGAATGTGTGTGTGGACCAACACTCTGTGCACCAACATTCTATTTTTATTAAGCTACACCATGCCATTGGGAAATCGGCACTTATTTTTACTTTCCAATAACTATTTAAAATTCCGCATATTTGTTCGCCTTATTATAAGTTCTATTTTGAGAAATTCGCCATAAAGGTTTGCTTGATTGATAAAGCTTTATGTGACCAGTGGCCACTCGAATGTGGTACACGCGCTGCACACCTAATAGGATCGGCTCTGAGCGTGTCCTTCGTAAAATCGGCTGATTACGAAAACTGGCTTCGTTCTTGTTATTTAGATGTCTTTTACTCCACATGTGTCTTGTGGAATATAGAATTTCTCGCAATTCTTTATTTCCTAGGTGACAAATAGTAATGGGAGCTGATTTATTCGCTGTTTCCTCTTTTGTCCAGCGCTATAAACACGTGATCCACTTACATTTCTGATGACCTACATAATTTTAGTAGCTTATTCGCAAAAGTTTTCATACTTATACTTCCGAAACATCATGGAGTTGCATTTTCTATGGGATTCAGTGTATATTTATAGTGACATACGATTTTCTACCCATGTAAGAAAATTATGAAATCGATAAATGTTTCTAAAGTTATCATGACATTTCATTTTTTACAAACAAAAGCTCATGCCCCACTTTTTTACTAACCCCTTAACGGTCGGATAATTTCGAAGAAAACGGTCATAAAAGTGCCTAATTTTTTCATTCAAGAAAATTATATAAAACTAAGTGTATGTTCAATAAAAATCTTTATTTTTAAATTTTGAGTAAATTTTTAGCCTGAAAACAAAAAATTATTTTTAAGAAAAAGCCAACATTTAGGGTTATTATGACTGAAAGTTGGTTTTCTGGCAAAAAGGAAAAAACCAAAAAAAGAGTATGTTTTAAACATTAAAGAATTTTATTAGACCTATGCAATGAAAAAACACATATGTAATTTTTTCTTATGAGATATATTTTAAAATATGAATTAAAAAGGCCAATATATCACAGGTACAGGACCATCATCAATGCTCTCAGGTTCACTAACCGAACTTTCCAAACAATCAGTTAGTTCAGAATCCCTCTCAGATCTCTATATACTTAAAGTAAAATCCTATTCCCTTCCACACTAACTCTATACTGTATACAATATTAAAAAAAAATTTTTTTTTTTATTTATCACAGTACGCAACCCACATCTATTCACGAAGAAGAATGGAACTAAGTAATTGAGTTAAGGTTACAAAAACATATTGCTAATATAGATATGTTTGATTATGCTAACATCTAGTTTAAAATAAAATAACTATCTCTAAACACGCTACTAATAATCTAGTACTGCCTTCTGGTGAGAAATAAACATGATTGCGGACGTATGAAACAGATAGTTTTAATCTTTTTACCACGTTACTTTCAAACACTCCAGCCCGGAAATATCACGGGCAAGAGGAATAGAGAGGGAAATTTCACCCGTGAGAGACATTGACGGAAGCGAGACGTAAGGGACTAACTAATCCCTCCATTGATAAAAGTCTATGGATATAGTAAAACATTTATTTTTTTTTAAAAAAAAAGAAGATTGCAACTATAAATTTATATTTCTCAACAGGAAATTATTTTTATATACTTCTAATTTTCCCTTTACAAAGTAGTAAGAAATAAAAAAAATTTCATGCACTATTCTGAAGTTGCTCTCTTTCACACTACGTAAGCGAAGGGTGAAAGGTTTTTGATTTTGATTTTACTGTAAAAAAATTATTATTACATCTAATAATTATTTTTAGCATAATTTATTTTATTAAAACTCAATGTTATCTACATTCTGCTGTTCATAACAAACATTAAATTATTAGCAATAAAACCCCGTTATCAAGCTATTTATTATTGGTTATTATTTATTACTGGTTATATATTAAACAACGGCTACGTTTAAATTTGCATTTATCTTGTTTCATACGATGTGTTTAATTAAAAAAATATACCTATCATTCAGAAAGGTAACTAATGATTATTAAATTTTTAATTCAACTTTAATGGCAACAGTTTTTATTCAAATTATATTTATTATATAAATATCAAGGTACAAAATGCAAATGGCGTATTGTAAAAAAATGAGCACACACAAACGGAAAATGAAAGGAAATTTTTATAATATTTCTTGATACATACCCGCAATACATATTTTTAAATCAAAGTAAGGTATCCGACTACATTTGGAACCATGATTTTCAAAAGCGCATAAATGGATAATTTTCATGATATTTAGTGTCACTCTCGTACTTATTCTTTTTAAATCCAATTCTCAAAAACTCGGCATTTTCACAAAGTCGGCTACCTTTGGGTTCACATTAAAACGAGTTTTCGGGACTCTAAATGCAGTTCCAAGATGGAACCCAAGACCACACGACCGATGAAGCCTCAATATTCCAATGGCAAGCTCCGGAATATTAAATGCAATTATCCTGAAATTTACAGAAAGATATCGCCCTCGTTTTTACTCAAAAGTTTTGCTATACATGTAAGACTTAATCAATGTGCAAAGTGTGTGTGTGAAGAAAAATTGATGACTCCCTCCTCTCCTCTAGTTTTTGAACATTTTGAGTTAGAAAAACCTTCCAATTCTTTAATCGCTTCCTTTACAAATTCTTTTGAAAAAAATTGCAAAAAAAATTATCCTTTTTGTTATTATTTTATTATTAAAAACAAGGAATCGAAACAAAAGAAAATATGTAGGTTTTAAGTTGAATTTTTAATTTTTTACAGGCGTAAAAGCATTGAGTTTAGTATTAGTTTACTATCCCGAGTTATCTCGGGCAAATGGATAAGAGTTAAATATTATTCCTTGTGGGATAGTTTTTGAAACAAGGGACACCCTAAAGGGATACCTGGCATTATGTTCGCTGGTATCTGGTCTCTTTTTCTTACTAACTTATCTCTGGGATCTCTTTTACAGGAGCACAGAGTACACTGTCTCGTTGGATTGGGTTTTGTTTTTCAGTAGCAGTAATAACATCTGGAAAAAGCCCTGAGGTTAACCTAAGTGGTGATGGACTAATTCTGGGTCTTCCTAATGTGGCAAAAAACTCGTCACGATGATTTCCAGAAATTATTTTTTCCATCAGTTCAATTCTAAATTGTTTAGGGTTTCGGTGACCTCCTGGTTTACAGTACAAAATGTTACATGCAGAAGCATCCAATGTCCACCGCTTCATAATCACTATCTGAAAAATCATCGTTTTTTTCTTGCATCATCAATTTTTTACACACACAACGGTCTGCCGACTTGTACTTTTTAATAGAGCACGTGAAAAAGAACCCAACAAAATTTTGCAAACTGCCAATCAAAACTAGATATATATGAAAGGAATATTTTCAAAATGAAAGATATAGATATTTCCTGAGTAAAACCGTAATAAAACCAATCGTACAGACAAATTCAGCTCCCCCAGAGCTTTCGGCAATAACTAAATGTACAGCAAGCAAAATATTATAAAAAGGATATTTTTAATAGATATATAATGCATATTTTTACAAAAAAAATACTTAAATAACTTTCCTGGACCAGAACATTTGATCGAAAAATAAGATTATCGATAGCAAAATCTTTATACCATTGCTTAATTTTTCAGAACCGGGGTTTTTGAAAATATTGTATTTTCAAAAAAAAAATAAAATTGTTTAAGGACAAACAAAAAAAAAATTTATTTAAATATAACATTTTGGCAAAAATTAACTTAGAATAATTTTTTTTTTTCCAAAAAAAATGGTTCTACTATTATTATTTTGCCTGTATATAGCTGAGACCTCTCTACAGAGGCTTCACGAGAATTTTTGAAAAATTCACATTAATTTCAGTGTTACCACCCATTGAAATAATTATTCGCGTTTTTTCTTAAAATTGCTCCCTCTGTTGTAAAATATGAATATAAACCCATTTCTAAGTTATATATTTCAAACATTCTAGTTGAGCCTCTGAACAGAGGTCTGAGCTTTATACAGGCAAAATATTATTCGAAGCATTTTTCACAAAAGGAGAACATTTGGAAAAAGAATATTCTAAGTTAAAAAATATTGTATTAAATTTTTTTTTTGTCAAAATGCAAATTTCAGCATATATTCTAATCTGAGTGACACTAAATATCATGAAAATGATAAATTTATGCGCTTTTGAAAATCACGGTTTCGAACGTAGTCGAATACCTTAAAGGACACAAATTATTACAAATAGAATTAAATGTTCTATAATAATGCAGAACTCAAAAGTAGTCTGCACAAATAGAATAAAGCAAAAAGGAATATTAAAATGTGTGTGTGTGTGTGTGTGTGTGTGTGTGTGTGTGTGTGTGTGTGTGTGTGTGTGTGTGTGTGTGTGTGTGTGTGTGTGTGTGTGTGTGTGTGTGTGTTTGTGTGTGTGTGTGTGTGTGTGTGTGTGTGTGTGTGCGTGTGTGTGTGTGTGTGTGTGTGTGTGTGTGTGTGTGTGTGTGTGTGTGTGTGTGTGTGTGTGTGTGTGTGTGTGTGTGTGTGTGTGTGTGTTTTATACTTAAAAGTTTTCAGTTTGCATCCATACAGTATCAGTAAAAAGAATGCATATCAAACAATTATAATTCCCATATGTTTACTTTTCCCAAAACTACATTTCTAGTAAAGTCTATTTCTTCAGCAGTTATAAGAACAAAAAGAGTCCGTTGTAAACAACGGACTCTCAAATGTAACATTTCAGCATCTCCCTTCGAATTTCTTTTTGAAACAAATCACGTAGAATAGGACCTAGAAATCTCAATAGATATGTAACCCCTTTTTTTGCAGTCAAAAGTATCTGACTACTTGCAGTGATTTAATATTCTTATTCTACGCAGGTTTTCTATAAGAGATATCGCAGACTCCCGCCAGACTATGTCAGAACTACAAATTTTGAAAACTCACAGAAATGATACGGGAACTTACAGTTGTTCTGCCGTAAGTGATATAGGAACAGATGAAGCTATGATACAATATGTTGTACAAGGTTTGTCATTTTATTTTCAATCAAACTTTTTTTTTGTTATTCCTTAGCTAAGAAGAAAAGACATTTTTACAATTACGTTTTTGTGATGCAGCAGATTTCTTATCTGTGCAGTAGATATGTATCACTCTTGTATTCTGTATTGCTGCCAAAAATGACCGTTTTAGAAACTTAATGTAAAAAAGTATCATTTTAAAACAATAATGAAACTTCACATCGAAATATATTATATAATGTTAGAAAAGGATAAACATGAGAGAGAGAGACACTTTTTTAAAATGTTTCTTTCAATTTAAAATATTTCTTCCTCCGCTTAAAATGTTTCTTCTTTCATTTTTTTTATATATAAAAAAAATTTTAACAATCAATGTAAAATAATAGCATTAGATGGCATTTAAAACATAAGAAGCATAATAACTAAATAAAATAATACAGTTTTAGTGTAACATTCCACAAAAAGAATGTATTGTTGCTCTTAAAAGTAGTAGAATAATTATATGCGTTTTAATTACACACCAAAGATGCTATTGTTTCGCACTTTGTATTAAAATGTTTCTAGATCAATTTTTAATTTTATCGTAACCATACAATAAGTAATTATCATAGAACATAATCTAGCCCAGACCACACTACAAATTGTAGCATACAATAATATTTTTTTTAAAGTTAAGTTTGTGACTGATGGAAGCAGTGTTTATTATTATTATTATTATTTTGAAATTTCTATATATAAAACGAATATATATGTATTCCTAAAAAGTAAATAAGTTAAATTTAAGTAATCAAACTGTGAATGATATGAGAGTGAATCTAACTTTTGTTCTTAAATGTACCTTTATTTTTACACAAATAAATGGTTGAGTGGAGATTGAATGGTTCACATACTGGTGATATACTTCGTCGAAATCTGTTATTTTTTTCCTATTTTTAGGTAAATTTCAGTGACATGTTTTATTAACAAAAGCAAAATGGCATCTAAAATACAAAGAGTTAGTAAAGGGTGTTTTTTAGAGATATAGAACTTTAAATTGCAATAAAACAACGATGTATTATTCTATTGACATGAATTTTTTTTTTTTATTCAAAGATAATCTTGTGGAATTACATTTTAAATATGATTTCTGGCATAGGACTGCCCCGGCTGGCTTGGATGTAGTCCAATCTGGACGTCCAATTTTCGATGACTTTTTCCATCATTTGTGGCCGTATATCGGCAATAAAACGGCGAATGTGTTGTCTTTCAAATGGTCAAGCGTTTGTGGCTTATCCGCATAGACCAATAACTTTACATAGCCCCACAGAAAATAGTCTAGCGGTGTTAAATCACAAGATCTTGGAGGCCAATTCACAGGTCCAAAACGTGAAATGAGGCGGTCACCCAACGTGTCTTTCAATAAATTGATTGTGGCACGAGCTGTGTGTCATGTTGCGCCGTCTTGTTGGAACCACAGCTCCTGGACATCGTGATTGTTCAATTCAGGAATGAAAAAGTTAGTAATCATGGCTCTATACCGATCACCATTGACTGTAACGTTGTGGCCTTCATCGTTTTTGAAGAAGGATTCCACCAGCCCATAAAGCGCACCAAACAGTCAGAGTTTTTTCTGGATGTAACGGTGTTTCGACATACACTTGTGGATTAGCTTCACTCCAAATGCGGCAGTTTTGTTTGTTGACGTAGCCATTCAACCAGAAGTGCGCTTCATCGCTAAACAAAATTCGCTTATGAAAATCGGGAACAACGGCAATCTCGTTTTGGGCCCATTCGACGAATCTCTATGAGGCGTGAGTCTATTCATGAAGAATTGCCAAACCAAACTGAGAATAAATCACTTGACAGCTGTTAAATCGGTCGCCATCTTGGAAAGTAATGCCAACTTAAACTTCTATACCTGGAAAAAAAACACTCTTTATAAAACAAAAGGTGATAGGCATTGAAAAATATTTTTCTCTATTGGTCGAATGTAAAGTGCCGTTATAGAGAAAATTGTGTAGACGTAAATCAATAAATGATTATTTTGCTTACTTAATATAACATAGATAAAGCATAAAAAATGCATTAAATTAAACACTCTGCAATTCTAAATATGATTGCATGAGACTTGCTGAAAGCCGTTACAGTTTTATATATGTCACAGGGAAATGATTAAATTAGGGATTTCATCAAATCTATAAGGTAGATGATCAATTTACACAGGATGTTAAAATAAGAACTCTGTAAGGTAATTTCCCTAAGGGGATTTAATCAAATCCCCAACTTTTTTCAGTGAAATGATGAAATAATATTGTCAAGAGTTTAAAAGGGATCACTTAGCAAACGGGGGTGCATTATTAAATGCAGAATAATTAATACAATAATAATCACTGAATTTTACAAATTATTTATTCGAAATTAATTTACAAAATAATTAGATAATAAAGCTAATATTTTTTTTAAAAAAAAAGGATATTTGCAGTAGAATTTCAAACATTTTTTTAAAATTATACATTAATGTATTAATTCAGAAATATCTTGCTTTATTTGTAACACCTTTTTTTCTGTTATTATTTCCTATTTTAAAATAGCTTTTTTTTATTATCAAAGCTTTTTTTTTATTTATAAAGAGGACGCGGTTGAATTCCCTAATTTGTTTACTTACATTTTTAATTTAAGTTTTATCCAGTTTCTAATTTTCAGGCAAACAATATTGATATATCAATCGAAATATAATAATTCAAAAAATATAACTGAATAAAACTAAAAAATGGTATTTAGGTCATTTTGTTTTAGTTTGTCACGTCAAAGACTAGCATGCCAGGCACGGACGAAGAGAGGGGGAGGTAAAAGGGAGTGGTAACAAGCGAAAATAGAGCTTTACAAATGCTGACTTGTTCATTTCATCATTTCACTAAAGCAGCTCGGGGATTTGATCAAATCACTTACTTACAAAAATGACTTAAAAGGGACGTTATTTTAACAACTTGCGTGAATTAGTCACCTTCCTTAGGGATATGATGAAATCCCTAATTTCATCACTTTCCGGCGACATATAGATTGAACCATAAGTCTTAAGCTGATCTTAAATATTGTAGCCAATATTGTGATTTTTTTTACTGTACCCAAACTATTATAATTAGACTTATGTTTATTTGAATACATTGTAAGTTCCATTTTGAACTTTTGATGAGATCATTTACCTCAGTAAATTACAACGTGTTCTCCCTTGGTAACTCGGGGGATTGTCTAGGCGGTATTCCTGTCCCTGTCAAGTGTCCTTTTACAGTTTCTTCTGTTACACTGCCTGTTTTTTAGCCATTTCATCTCATCTCTTTATTGATTTTGCATCAGGACGTTTATAACAAAGTCGAAATTTACGTTGGACATTAATGGGCGAATTCGTTTCATGAAACCAAATCCCATACTGAGATTTTCTTGAATCGATGCCATTTCAGACGAAAACCATATTTTTCTAATAATTATTCCTCAAATCCCTCTTGAAGGAGTCTTCCGTCATCTGTTGCTCAGAAAAACTACTAAAGCTGAGCTCTCTAGTGATACGAAAGTTACATTTTTATATTAAACAGTTATTTAATAATGAATTTTTATAACCAGATTAAGATTTTTGATTTACCCTATGTAATAATTTATTTTATATACATCGCGAGGCTAACATAAATATTTCGTAAAAATTTAACTGTGTTTAAATATTTCCAATTGTTATCAAATCAAACAAAAAGCATGTCAATCAGCGTTTTTGCTTTGTGCTTAAAATAATTTATCTCATTTTTACATTTATTTAATGTAATAAAATTGCTTTACTGATACAATAAATCTACAAAAATAGGGCGACCTGATCCACCCACCGATATCAGCATCGTGAACGTAACAAGTCGTTCAGTAACATTACAATGGGAAGTGAAGCACGATGGAAATAGTCACGTGACCGGAAGTGTTGTACAGTATCAATCGATATCTGGTAAGAATATAAAATATTTTATTTCTCTTCCTCTCTATATACTCTATAAATACTTTACAATTTTTTTTTAAAAAAACTGTATATGAAAACAATATTATGGGCTAAGCTAGCTCGGTGGTTTAGAGATAGCATGCCTGCATCTAAGCCCAAGGTTGTGAGTTCAATCCCGGCTGAGCTCTATAGATTTTCTGGATGCAAAATTCGTAGGAATGCATTTCATATAATTATGTGGTATGTAAAAGATCCCCTGAGTATCAATTTGGCGATGGTACTCTGGGAAATACTTAGCGTTGAATGAGAGCTGAAAATTTGTTAACAAAAGCCTCCACTAGATGGTGCCGCTACTGAAATCGCTATCACACTTGAGGAGCAAAAACCTCAGCTGCAAAAATGCAGCCAATTTGAAGCAAATGAAGCAACATACTATGCCTTTAACTATGATACAAACCCAGAATATGTTGGAAATTTGTTCAACCAAATCTTTTGGAATAAGTGCAATAAGTTTAAATGAAAAATTATGTTTTTATTTTTTAAATAAGAAAAATATATATATTCCATCATTTATTTTCAAATATTACTTGATTATTTCATTCGTTTGTTCGAAAGTTGCCTCAAATTCGTTTAATTGCCTCATAAGCAAAATTTCTTTTACTAATATTTCAAAAAATCGCTTCTTCTACGCACTCGAATTCTAATAATCAAATTTCTGTTCGAAGGATAATAGTATGCTCTGTAGTCCTGATATTGCTAAGTTTGAAATCAATGCGTTCTTATCTTCTGTTAACAATTAATATTTGAGAAATATTTTTTACTTTTGTCGTTAAATAGCTATCGAATCATCTTAACTTTTTTTATTTTGCATATTCTTCATAATATAATGTATCATATTTTTAAATTTAAAATGAATGTACCAAACTTCTATACACAATTTATTCTTCTACATGGATAAAGATTTATTTATATTCAAATAATTTATTTGAAGGACTACCTGCAATAAATGTCAAGATAAATATTTAAAATCTGAAGATAAATAAATATTTTTAAATAATTGAGGTAAATATTTTGCTCAAAATTAACTTTTGAAATGCGTTATCTATTCCCTCCTCTGGTAATTCGAAAAAAGTTTTTTTTTTCTTTTTTTGCGAACGACTGTACGTGGCTTTAGCGGTTGAAAGAAATAGGATAAGAAAATTCACCCGCTGAAAGAAGGATTAAGAAAAATATTTTTAAAAGATGGAATTAAAAACTGAGCATTTTTTTAAAAACTTATCTTGGTTTTTCTTTCTTGAAAAAAAAAAGAATATTTGATTAAAAACTGAACATGTTTCTTGTTTCGTATTTTATCTTAAAAAGTAATTAATTAACCAAACATTTCAAAGAATATCTAGAATTTTTTTATAAATGAATAACAGTCACCCCTGTGTGGGTATAAATGAACTATATGAAATATCAATTATTACTCCAAACTGGACTAACAACTTAAACTGTTATAAAAATGTGAAACATATTTAATCCTAATTTAAGTTTTATCCACTGAATTTAATAATAAATAACTTTGATATAAATAAAATAGTATCTGAATCTACCATTTATAATTTTTTAAAACTAATATTTATTATAAAAGAGAAACAATTAAATTGAACATTATTAAAATACCTTTTATACAAACAATTTGCATTGATCAATTTTCAGAAATATTATTATAAACTTTGTGCAAAGAAATAATTATCTTGTTTTTGACAAAAAACATTATATTATAGTTACAAAAAAGTTTTATAAATACTACTTAGAATATATATATATATATAATAATAATAATCCTAATAACCTCATATGCACATACCTTTATAAAAATAGAAACATTGTAAATAATATATTATCATAATTAATATTCTTCAGTTTTACTCTGCATTTGCTCTTCATTAAAAACGATTAATTACAAAACTGTTATGCAGATGGTCCCATATGCCATAGTTATAGTTAGCTTTGATTCACAGTTTTACGTCTCAAAACAAAGCCATTCATATTCCCTGATTCTATATTATTGCTTTATACTTGTGAAGAAATATTTGGTGAGTTATTGAATTTAGATTTGCTTTGCTTATTGTGAGAGTATATTTTTGAAATTTTGACTTTTTATACATTAGTTTAAATAAGCGAGATTGGTTTGTCGCTGGCCTTCTATACCCAAGGTTGTGGGTTCCACCCCGGCCCAAGTCGATGGATTTTCATGATGCAGAAAATGGACAGCGGCCATGTCGTGTTTTAATAACTGTTCATAATCTGCCATTAGAAATAATATAAAAACATTAGTCATATTTTTTAGTTTATTATTTAATAATTTAATGTAAGATAACATAGGTAATAATTCGGCCTTAATCTTCTTTCATTCTTGGTTTATTTATCATGCACGGTTATGTATAAATTTTCTGTTGAAGGAGAAGGCTGGGATCCCATAAAGCAAGCCTAACCCTACTTCACCACCCTGAGTCGGTGAAAGCTCTAGAAAACATAAGGGATTTTCATTCTGGTCTCTTGACTTTATATTGGTTATATATTGATTTGTTTTTCTTTGTTTTTTTGATTCCCTAACTTTTCCTTTTTCAGTTATGTAGGATTATTTATTATGCTTATACTTATTTTTTTACACATATTAATAAATATTGAATTTTTTTTCCAATTTTAATTGTAGTATACAATAATTTAAATATGATATTCAAGACATTGTATTCCCCCGTTTTTTTATTTCAATATTATCCAGGACTTCATGTACTTGAAATAAAAATATCAATTTCGATTCTTGTCCAAATACCTATTAATATTTCCTAACACTTAAGTAAAAAAAGAAAGAAATATAAAAAGTAAGAAATCTCTTCAATTATAAATGTACAGTGCCAAATTTTTTACATTAAATCTCATCCTATAGCAACAGCTAGTTTCTAACACAATAAAATACTGAAGAAATTTATAACTAAATAATCTACATAGATATTTATTCAATTGAAAAGAGAGATCTTAAAATATATTCTCCGTGTCATACATTGGCTTATACTATCTGAATGTTATTATTTACAAAAAAACTGATATTAATTAATGAAACAACGAATAAGTGATGATATGTGTATATCTTTATTGTTTTATAATAAAACCTATAATTGGTGCTTATTTCACAATTCCCATTAACACTAATAAAAAAATTTAAGTCATTTTTATCCACATAAAGAGAGAATTTCATTGACAGTAAAGCAGTTCCAGTGGTTGGATTAGTGACTGATTATTTGAAAGAACTGAAAGCATTACGTGAAATTTAAAAATCAACCTCACTGTATAATCAGATCGTCAAATCTTACATGACATCAAGAACATCTTAAGGCATGGGTGAACTGAGCCTCTGATCCCAGGGTCTCGGTCTCAATGGGGGGGCCTCGTCTCGTTCTCGACTCGAACTCAATAAGATGATTATCCGAATAATTTTAACGGTATATTCTCCGCATAAACTGGGAATTTCGAGCTATGTGTCAACTGACAACCGTGCTAAAACTGTATTTTTATTTGACTCTCGTCCATGCATAAGCCTAGGCCTGAAACCATATACCATCATTACTCCTTTAGTCGAAAGGTGGAAGTTGGTGGGTGATTGCTTTGTGCGACATTTTGTAAGAGGCTAGCGCCTCTTTCACGGGCACCTAGATGCGTGGACAGAAGAGAAGAAACACTTGACATAATCCAACTCATCCATTTATTTACACACAAAGAACAGACACAATTGCAACTAATACTATTAAGAAAATGTCTCAATGAAAACCGTGAAAATGGAGCAACGACAGTAAAACATGAGCAATTAGGCGACTAAGAAACTTGATCCTTCTTTTAATTAAGGATCTAATCTATATTCCGATTTAGTCTATTCTTAATTCAATCTTAGTGAGCAATCGTCACTTTATGTTTTCCTTCTAATAAGAATCAAATCACTCTAATTCTAATGTTATACCTTCAGTAGCAATCTCATCTGGCTCGAGTAACACTTCTCTCCTTCTCTCTCTCACAAGCTAGAAAACCTCGCCTATTTATAGTAAGTTAATTTTACATATCATGATTCTCTTCTTCCGAAGTGTTGGTTGTGAATCACGCCAATGGATAGCCCAAAGATTTCCTAAGAGTATTAATTAGAAAATCGCGTATAGATCCGTCACAATTTCAATTACTTTCATAAACATTTATTTGTTTCGGGTTACCGTTTGTATTTGTGTTTGACAACGTATGCTATACACTGTATACTTTTAAAAGTCATGGGCGGGGCCCAGAACCTCAAAAAGTATTTAGACGTCCGTGCATGACATGATGTAGAAGGTTCAAGTAATTTTATTGTCATCCTCATAGCTTGGAAGGCTCTTGCCCAATGACTTATTTTACAGATGTCAACCAATAATTAATAAAATAGTTCAAATTAAATTCATGTTAATAGAGTAGTATTATATGCGTACCAACTGTAACTTCTAATCAGCAATTAGGAATTATTTTTTTTTACTTTGTCTAAAGCAGGGGTGTCCAACACGTCGCCCGCGGGCTACATGTGGCCCGGCAGTGCGTCAGCTGCGGCCCGCCAACTCTTTTTAAATATCAGGTTTTTAAAGTTTTTTTCATTTTGAAATTTATTTAAGGGGAAATTTATATATATATAAATATACAATGTATTTGCCTGTTAGCTATTCTTGTTTTAAAATAAATCTTTTTAGATAATAGAAACGTCCTGTAGATTAAAATAGATGAATATTTTATCAAATAGTTACGCTTGATATTGCTATAATAAATAACTTTTTTAACAAATTCCTAATTGCATTATGCATGTCCTTTACTATGGATGGCGCAGGATTATCTGTGTGTGCGACTTTCATTTCTTTTCCTCTTTTTGCTTTTTGGAGTGCCCAAAAAGCAAGAGGCAGTCAAAGATGTTTTTTAAAGTTTAAAAAAAATATTCAGGATGGTTAAGTTAAAAGGCAATGTATACTTAATCGTTTGAGAATGACAGCACAGTCAAATTTCAACAATGAGTAACGAAAGATCAATTCAAAAGGAACTCAGTAATTTTCAATAAAATGGCAACTGAAATATTTTAAACGTTATTTGATCATTTTATTATTATATTATCTAAACATTATTATATTATCTATGTCTGTATACATGAAAAATAATGGAAACAATAAAAATAATTCATTTTGTTTTAAATTTTCACTCCAATAAATGTTTTTTTTTTTTACAAATCTGATATAAATGTACATATTTTTATGTGCGGCCCCCGAGATTATAATGTTTTTCCGAAGTGGCCCGCAAGGTCATTAGGGTTGGACACCCCTGGTCTAAAGTTTTAAAAGAGACACAACTTAAGTCTACGAACAAGAATTTAAATTCTTACATTTATTTTTAACTCACTAAAAAGCAAACAATGCTGTAAAATTCGGTCGTAATATTTTTGCTTACTAAATGAGAGTGTTTTAAAATTCAAAGCCTGTTACTGGTAGCTCTCCTGAATAATAATTTGTAACAAATCGCTTCGTATTTGGAACAAGTTATGAGTTCTGATAAATCGGATTAGCGAAGTCCTCAATAAGCTTGTTAGGTTTCAAAAAAATGATGGAAAAGTTTTAAGACTTTGTTTGAGGAAAAAAATTAATCCCTTCTTTCAGAAATCTGGGAATGGTTTTCCTGTCTTTAAAATCATTAAATGATAAGATGAAAATTGTTTGTGGGGTGTTTCTGTTCCTTAAGATGTCTCTGTAACAAAAATAATTAAGAAATTTAGAGCAAAATTTGTCGAAAAAAATATAGTTTTATGGGAAATTATTTGATCCTTAATAAATATATTGTGCTGAAGTTTTTTTCTTTAATCTTAAAACTTTTAAAAGTGTTTCATGCATTTAAGATAGTTCTACATGCATTTATACTTAATAAATATTTAGTTCTGTCAGTAGTTTTATGTGAAGAAGGGATTTCAAAAAGAATCCAGAAAAATGGAATTTCAACTAAAGATTTTCAATTAAACTAAAAATATTTAGTTGAAATCCTTTTTTTCTTGTTTGTTAGTTTTTTAAACATGCTTTAAATAAAAATTCTCCATCGTTCCTATTATTTATTCAAACCACATATTTAAAAGATAAGAATTCCCAAAAAACCACATTTTGAACCATTTACAAAATATTGGAAAACATTTTTAAGATCTATAAACCCATCGTTTTCCATGACAAAACAAACGAAGTTTTCTAAGATGTTTTCAAATAAAGAGATGAAACGATTTCATTCAATAGAATTGTAATAAGTAAAATTAATGACATTATTAATATTATCAGCAATTTTAGTATTTATTAAGCAAAATTATCAAATCATGAAACACAATAATTTAAATAAAACCAGCCTAATATTCAGATTCAATAACTTTAAGAAATGGCTATTAATATAAGGAAAATTAATACGATTAGCTTAAGTAAAAATCTAAGAAGTTTCAATTAAAAATCTAATTGATATCAATGTTCTTATATACTTGTATAAATATGATGAGAATCCTAATGTACAAGTATAAATACAGCATCAAAGAGTTTTAATGTAATAATTACTTAATTATTGTATATTAATAGACCATTATATACAAAGTATGGCAAGCATCCAGGCACCTGAAAGCAGTTATTTTATGTAAGATAATTAATTCTGAGTGAAATTGACCAAAATGTGTATCCACTTTCCTATGTAATTACACAAAATCCTTAAATTTTCCTTTCGTGTCATAAGAAATGCCATAAAACATTCACTCGGTGAATTTAATTTTTTCTATAATGTTACCTTAAACATGAACAATATTACACAACATTTCCTTATTCACCAATTCCTCTTCGTGTGCACTGTGCTTGAAATCCAAGATTCTAATTAAACAAATTTCATTTATTTGCAGATTAAAGTAACAAAAATAATTGAATTAAGTATCTGCGAAGCTCTTATTATTAAACGTATTAAATTTCCTGACGATAAATTGTCTTGTTCCAGTTTCTTTGAATCAATACAATACTAATCAGATGTTCGTATTTTTGGTTCTCTTCTCTGTTTTTGCATTCAGTTCTTTGCATTTATACTCGATGTGTAGATCTTTTTCTTCTTACAATAAAATCCTAGTGGCCATGAGTTTATGCAGATCGGGATATGAATTTACGAAATGGGCATAATTCATGACTGTTACATAAATGAAATCACTTGTTTTGCCATTGAATTCTAAATTTGCAGGCTTGTTCTGATTGTTCAACTTGTAAAATGTAGATAGAACTTCAAATTCTATAATTGTGTAAACATATTCAAGTGATAATAACTTCACTTGAAGTTATTATCACTTAACAGTAATAATAACTTCACACTTCAAAAACTTTTTAGAAATTAAAAAAAACTTTAAACTTTAAAAACTTAAGTTCATTTTCTTTACCTATGTTCATTATAATTGTAGATAAATTCGTATTTTTAAAGAAAAGTTTTTGCAAGAGACAAAAATGGACAACAAAGAAGCACATGAACTGATTGGCTGGAAACACGTCATTGCACGCATCATGTGTCTATGACGTCACGCGAATTCTTTAAGTGATTGCCTGAAAACACGAGGTTATAGTTATCATGTAACTAATACCTTATTGTAATCGTAAATGCTGTCACGACATCGTATAAAAAGTGATATTTTATTCATAAACTGTGACAAATCTATAAACTTTATCACTAACCTTCTGAGACGTGATATTTTATTCATAAACTCCAAAAAGAGGACAGGGACTCCTTGTTATATGCAGATTAGATAAAGTATTTAAGTCAAACGGAATAGTAAAGTGAGAGACAGTTATCGAGGTAGATATTTATTATTGAAGATTTCTAGGTAAAATAAATTCAGTGTGGTGAATATTGATTTATAATTAAAGTCTCATTAAAGTTTTATATTAGAGTGAGATTAAAGTTAAATGTTTAGTAGGAACATTATTGAATATAATTCTGGGATCTCTTCTTGCGGTAATTTTAAGATCGATATTCTAATCGTTAATTAATTGGATCATTAAATATTTAAGTTAATATAAAGGAAAGTCCCTTTTAAACCTCATAAAGCTATTTTGATTTATTTGTTATTAAAAGTCTTTGATTCTATTTGGGAAAGATAACCAAATAAAGAAAGTTATTTACAAAAATGGCTACTAGTTCTTCTTTGACTCAAAATTATTCTCGTTCTCAAAGTGAGATCCAAGGGGATCTTCACAAAACTCCTTCTCCTATCGAGGTATTAATAGTAAAATAAATAATAATAGAAAACTTCGGATTATATATATGTCCTTAATTTTAAGAATAAGCTTCAATGAAGTCTTCTATTTTAGGAGAAGCTCGTAAATCTAGACAGACAATTGTACATAACAACCAATTAAAGAAAATTTTGATGTCGCAACAAAAATACCTAACCAAGCTATGGCATTTCCCTTGTTCCCTTTCCTTTGGGTTTAATTGCATCTTCTTTTATTCAGACTCAAGTTGGAATGGCCAAACATCTCAGTTGATTGTGTCTGGCTCCGACAATATGGCTACCCTGAGGGCCTTGTCTCCTGTTACTCTATACTTTGTTCGTATCGTGGCTGAAAATGCTCTAGGACACAGTTCTCCCAGTGAAGTCATAAATGTTACCACGTCCGAGGAAGGTGCGTATTATTTATGTATTTATATTCTCAATTAAAGTCAATTAAATCTCATTTTAAAAAAGGTGCATTAAAAATATCGAGTTTAGCAAATAAAACAAGCAATATAAAAAAATTAAAGTCAATTCCTACTTAGGTCAACGAAGAAAAATTTATTTTAGTTAATTAAATTTATCACTGAATTAATGTTTGAAAAAAAAACTGTATGAACTTTAAGTGTCATCTACTACAAGTTCCAAAAAATATATTTGAAGGCAAGAAAAAATTCGTTAGAAAAACTTACTGGTGCAATTTGTCGGTTCTAATTCTAACTTCGTCAGAAATAACGCAGAAGAAATTTAAAATTAAAAAGTAAAATTAATGTATTGATATTTGAAAAGCTGTATTAATACCAAGTGTCCTCCACAACAAGTTTTAAAAAAATGTATTTAAACTTCAGTGGATGAATAATAAGAGTTTTATTAGTGATTGAAAATGTGTACAAGATATATATAAATAAATATATAGGTAAAGAGTGAACTAATAGTAAAGGAATTAAATAAGTTTTGGAAAAAGGTATATAGAATTAAGGTATCCGACTACAAGCCACCACTTTTTTTAAAAAAAGGAGATATGGAGAATTTTGGGGGTTTTTTTAGATTTATTTAGTACATTTTAAGAAAAAAAAGACTAAAATAAAAGAGAAAAATAAACTATTGCTACTAAAATGGGAAAAAATGGGTAAAAGTTGACAAAAAATTACATAAACGGGGCCCGCACTGTACAAATAGTAAATAAATAAATGCTCAAGTTTTCAATTTTGATGTATTACTTTGGCATTCCTTTTTGAAACGACCATCAGGATAAGAGATATTTTAATTTTTACAAAAACTAGAGAACCTATTCTTAGTTAATATATGAAATTGCTTAAAAAAACACAATGATTATATTCACATAAGGGAATATAAATTTTGTAATAAAACAGTGATTGATAAATCTGAGGGCTAAAACACTTTTACTAATATTCTAAACATACACGAAAAATTTCAGTTAAACATTGTAAAAACTTTTTGAGCAATCGCTGTCCCCGTTTAAACTTTTCGAAAGAAGACACATTTCGAGTAAAGCGCATTTTAAAATTTGACATCTTGTGTAAATGTATGACATCTGCTTTTACTAAAACACTTGTGGTTTTTGTTCTAGTGAATGGAAAATAAAAAACTTGGTATTATTATTAAGATAACAAGATGACCTATAAAATAAAATCAAAAGAAATATTTGTCAGTTTTTTTTTAAAAAAAATCATGATTTTAGGGTAGTCGGATACCTTTAAACAAAATATATCTCCACTTTCGTATTAATATGTAATGGTAAGGAACGAGATATACTTTTATTGCGGAACATAAGTACCACAGTTGGACTACAGTGTGGTATAGATACCTACCAGGTGTATGCAAATGAAATGAGACGATTGTTTTAAAACAAAACATAATAAATTTGCGAAAACTGTTAGTATTTCTTTATTCGAAATAATATCCGTCACTAGCTACACATTTTCCCCATCTTTCGGGCAATTTGTGAATATCACGCCAAAAAAAAAATGATCGGTCTTTTGAGGCCAGCCAATCATCAAGCCAAGATTTGACGTTTTCGTAAGAAGTGAAGCACTGGTCACAGCCAATGCGTGTCCCAATGATGCAAATAGGTGGTAATCGGAAGGAGCCAAGTCTGGCGAATAAGCCGCATGTGCTAAGGGCTCCCATCCGAGCGCCTTATCGATGTCCTTGGTCGGTTTAGCATGGTGGCTAGGTGCGATGTCATCAAGGAAAATCACTTTGTGCTGCCGTTTCTTGTATTGCTCGAGTTTTTCGAGTATAGCATCGTTCAAATTAAGTAATTGTTGCTTGTAGCGATCAGTCATAACAGTTTCGCCGGCTTTGAGAAGCTCATAATAGATTGGTCCCTCCTGATCCCAGAAAATACACAGCATTGTCTTGCGGCCGAAGCGACTCCTCCTTGCGGTCGATTTGGACGGCTGTCCGGGGTTAACTTATGATCGATTACACTTGGGATTCTCAAATTAAATCCCTTTTTCCTCGCCAGTCACAATACGATGGAGATATGACTTGCATTTGTAGCGGGCAAGCAACATTTCGCACACGATTTTTCGCTTTTCCTGTTGACGGAGCGTTAGCTCGTGGGGTACCCATCTACCGACCTGTACTAGCTTGCCCATTGTTTTGAGGTGACGGGAAACAGTGCTCTGGTTAACATTCAATTATTCTGCAAGATGTTCTTGCGTTTGGCCATCATCTTCATCGAATAATGCTTGCAATTCAGCATCTTCAAATTTTTTTGCAAATCTGCCACGCTCCTCGTTCTCTCATCGAAATCACCATTTTGAAACTTTTCAAACCACCTGTAGCACTGCATACGGCTCAGAGCATTACCACCGTATGCTTCTACAGGCATTTAATGTGATTCGGCCGCATTTTTCTTCAGATAACAAAAAATTAATGTTGTCGGCAAATCGTGGTCGGAATCATCCAAATGTAAACTAAACATGAGTATCAAAGGTCAAACTATAAAAAAATCACATGTCACGGTTTCGTATTGTTTGCATATATGCGTGGCGACATCTGTTAGCAATCGTCTCATTTGATATACATATACCTGGTAGATAATGCGGCTTCCTAAACAGGTGATTTCTTAGAAATTTTTTGGGAAGTTTAAGGTATCCGACTACGTTCAGAGTCGTGATTTTAAAATATGCATATATGGATAATTTTCATGATATTTAGTGTTCCTTGGATTAAAATACAGGTATAAGATTATTTTAAAGACATTAGGACAAAAAAAAATATTTAAATACATTTTGGCAAAAAATTAACTTATAATAAACTTTTTCAAAACATTCTACTTTTACAAAAAATGCTTCTATAATAATAATAATTTGCTTATATAAAGTAAATACCTCTCCAGAGAGCCTGAATTAAGATTTTTGAAAACTTCACATTCTTTTCAGAGTTACCGCCCATTGAAATATTTATCGCGTTTTTTCTTAAAATTTCTCTCCTTTGTTGTCGCCATAAAACATGGATAAACCCACTTCAAAGTTACATATTTCAAAAATTTTAGTTTAGTCTCTGTACAGAGGTCTGAGCTATATACAGGCAAAATATTATTATAATAGAAGCCTTTTTATAAAAGGAGAATATTTTGAAAATGGGTCATTCTCTATGTTCATTTTTTTGTCAAAATATTGTACTTGAATAATTTTTTATTGTAGTAATATTCTTAAAACAATTTTGCATACGTTTTCCAATTTAAGTGACATTAAATATCATAAATATTATTCATTTATAAGCTTTTGCAAAATCACGGTTCCGAACGTAGTCGGATACCTTAACAATAAAAGTTAAATAAATGGCTCTCTATGTAATCTCTTGTCAATTCCTCGGGATTATTCCTGTGACCATAGTAGCTTAGTGCCCATGGCCAGCGTGTCAGGAGTTGGAGCCTTAGTATCACTGAAGACCGCCGTGGACTGGAACTGATGCACGATAAATCTGTTCTGGTTCAAAATCCTCCGGTTGCCGTAGTGTGGTAGTTAGGAGAGGTGGGTACCATTTCAGGTGTTGTCCTCGAGGTAGATCAAAATTACCAGGTCCAACGCCAATAGCCCTCATGTTACTTTATATTGCAACGTTAGTAAGCCTTCAATTACTATTCCATGCCCATGTTGTAACTAAGTGCAAAATCTTTGTATGTTTTATCTAAATGAAATCAGAAGCAAAATAAATGTTACAATCTCTGTAAAATCTTAGAAAAATATAGTTTCTTTAAGACTTTCTAATATAAATAAATTATTGTTTATAAAAAACTAAAAAGTACGCTTTTATAGTGCATCGAACTAAAAAGCAAAAATTATTTCTTAATATAAGAATGAAATGATAAACGAGAAAATTAATGTCATTGTGGTAAAAGCTCTCGATGCGTTGTACTGAATTTTTACACTAGCTCTGTAATTCAGAATAGAACTAGTAGGAAATTGTAGCAATTGATATTCAGCTCTCCACGCTTTGTCCTCAATGACATTAATTTTCTCGTTAATCATTTTATTCTTATATTAAGAATTATTTTTTACTTTTGAGTTCGATTCACACATTATAAAAGCGTGTTTTTTAATTTTTTTAAATACAATCTTTATATATATTTTTTTCTTTTTCTTTTTTTTGTTCATTTATGAATTAATCTCTTTTGTTTGTTGTATTTGGATGAACAATATGCGTTTTTGCCTTACGGTTGTAACTTAAGCTTTTAGTTGCTAAATATAGAAATGGGAACTCGTTGAACCTGATGATCCTGATTAGGACAAGGGAACCAAATTATTAAATCCTTAAAAATTATCCTTCTCCTTACATCGGTCCTTGACAAGTGTGCAAAATTTCGAATTAATCTAACCTTTTAAAGTTGGTAAAAATAGAACTCAAAGATTCCGTTACATACAGGTGAAGCTTAAAAAAGCGTGTTATAGTATAAGAGGAGCATTTCGGGTTTGGTGAATTCAAGTGCAACATATCATAAAGCAATTTCATTTAATTACGATGCACAAACTTCACACGATACCATTATAAATCAAACTGATAAAATAAAACGATAATTACTTGCAAATTCATTAACCGATGGCAATTAAAATTTGTTATAATTATGATTTCGATTTGTATTTTAGTGACCTTTTTACTTGTGCATCACTTAAAAGTAAAATTCAAAGACGAAATATTCATTCCTTAATAATTTTTAATGAAATTTCTCGCCTTGCTTTAAAATTTTTGTGTTTACATTGAATATCATACCCGAGCGTTTTATTACCTTCCATAATCCAACAATTTAAAGCAGTCTCCACGCATAATTCAATCCTTTCCTTTAAAACTCCAGAAACCAGTTTCGTGAAGGAGAGCCAACATATAAACCGTTATCCGAAAACGTGAAAGACAGAGAAATCTTGGGAGCATATTTCTAAAGTTTATCTTCAGCAACGTCAGCATAAACCATAGAACTTCTAGAATATTCAAAATTGTTGGTCAAAGTTGAGTCTCTAACCTTAGTTATCCATTTAACCTTTTAAATTTCGAGGCTCGACTTGTGAAAATGCCTTGTTGCCATTCTGCCCGCCCATTATTTTAGTTATTTTTCTCCCGTTTTATTACTCTGAGCTGCAAAGAGGTCTTGGCATGCTTCGCAGCTTAAATAAGAATAGATTGCCTGGACCAAAATTGTGAACCAATTTGTTGCCGTTCTATTAGAATGAATAGGTAAATCCCTGTATGTTTAATCAAGCAAATTAGAATTGAGTGAGTTGAACCTTTGTCTTCTATTCAACCCCGAGAAAGTTTATTCCATGGGGGTAAAAGTAAAGACATTCAATTTGACTCTTTTGTTTGGCGTGTTAGTTCCCGACGCAAAAAGATAAATATATTTAACTTGTAAAGTACTCATTTTTTTGCAGAAAAAAAATAATTATAATTGTAGCATATGGCTTTTATTTAAGGGATCAATTACTTTGACTAAATTAAATATAGAATGTTTCTGCATGTTGTTTACTTGAATATTAATTAACTCGAAACAGATGGCTTATTCTTTAATAAGTCAGAATTAACATTAACAATCAATTAAATAAAAATTAACATTTATCTAAACCCATTTAAGGTTTAATTTCTAATATTTGTTATATAAATTGATATATATTGTTACGTAGGGTTCGAGAATTTTATGCAATAACAATCACAAAGAAAAAATAATCAGTTCTTTAAGAGCGATGCGAATTTATTAGCGAAAATCCAATCCTTTAAATACAGGATTCAGCAGCACTATTCGCAGGGTAAATGTCCGAAGGTCTTCACACCTTCGACGGCAATCAAACACAAGAACAGTGTTTAAAAATACACGTACGTAAAGATTATTCACACAAGCACAGCCGAGGTAATCGCTAGTCAAAACAATCCTCACTACTCGCTGGCTTAATCAAGACTCTCCGCCGTACCGGCGAGCATCCTTTTTATATGCGCGACAGAAACTTCTAGAAATATAACCACTCGTGTCATTGAACGTGACACTAGTGTAGAGATGTACTACTTTCTAGAAGATTCCAGGGGGTTCCAAACTCGCCAATGACGCCAAAATAGTCACCAAGGTCGCCAACTTGGTCACCAAAATTGATGCCAACTTGGCTCTACCGCCAAGATTTCGCCAAGTTCTCATTGAATCGCCATTATAACGTAAGGGGCGGCACTGCTTGTGAATAGTACAATTTTAGCATGAAATAAATATAACATAGAGTAATATAAATGCATTAAACACTCAAATACAAATTATTTACACTATTTACACAAAATTCGTAACAATGTTTTATCTTTCATTTTAAAGTGACTGATCGCGCACCCCTACATATAATCACAATATGTAGTGCAATAATAATATACTTTGATGCTACTGTAAATGAATGATTTTTTTATATTGTTACGAATTTTGTGTAAATAATTTGTATTTGAGTGTTTAATGCATTTATATTACTCTATGTTATATTTATTTCATGCTAAAATTGTACTATTCACAAGCAGTGCCTCCCCTTACGTTATAATGGCGATTCAATGAGAACTTGGCGAAATCTTGGCGGTAGAGCCAAGTTGGCATCAATTTTGGCGACCAAGTTGGCGAATTCGAAACCCTCTAGAATCTTCTAGAAAGTAGTAGATTTCTCCACTAGTGTCACGTTCAATGGCACGAGCGGTTATATTTCTAGAAGTTTCTGTCGCGTATATAAAAAGGATGCTCGCCGGTACGGCGAGGAGTCTTGATGAAGCCAGCGGGTAGTGAGGATTGCTTTAACTAGCGATTAGCTCGGCTGTGCTTGTGAATAATCTTTACTTTCGTGTATTTTTTTAAACACTGTTATTGTGTTTGATTGCTGTTGAAGGTGTGAAGACCTTCGGATAATTTACCCTGTGAATATCGCCGATGAATCCTGTATTGAAAGGATTGGATTTTCGATAATAAATTCGCATCGCTTTTAAACAACTGATTATTTTTTCTTTGTGATTGCTTTTGCATAAACTCCTCGAACCCTCGGATCTACGTAACAATATTTATTGTGAGTGGAATTAGAATACATATGTAACAATATATCCCTAAAACCATTTTATGAGAAAGCTTAATTTAAATGTAACTTTTAGACAAAGAAATGGAGAAAAAATGACATACTTCCAAAACATTCTCCTCATATATTTTAGGAAGGGATTATATATAATTCATATCTTAATATATCAGAGTAGAGAAACTTGAACATAAAACACAGGTTATCCTTTTAACTGATCGTAACTCTGAAAATAAAGTTAATTTTTCAAAACAGTTAGTTCAGTCTCTGTAGAATATCTGTCTAGATATGGAGAAAATATTATTTACGAAGCATTTTTAACAAAAGGAGAAAGTTTTAAAAACATATAATTTGTTCATTTTTCCCCAAAAAATTGCATTAAAACAATTTTTATTGCAATAATATTCCGAAAACTATTATATATGTTGTCGGAATTCAGTTGACACTAAATATCAAAAGAATTATCTATCTATAACAATGCTTCTCACAAACTTCCAATATTTGCGACCCAATTTTCAGTCGTAAATTTCATCGCGCCCTCCTCCGAGTAATAACAATGCATTGAAATTAATTATAATATACTTTGACGCTAAAGCTACAATAGATTTTAATTGTAAACCGGGCAAATTATCAAGATAAGTATTACATTTTGCACAAAATTTTATATATGACAAGTCTATGGGGGCAGTGGTTGTCATTAAGCTTGATTTTAACATAATATTGTTAAATTAATTATTAAATACACACACTTTTTGACATACTAATACATTTATAAGTATCTTATATCACTGGGGATATGTATTTTATTTTTTGTTATGTCAGAAGTTATTTTGCTTTGCTTCCTTTTTGTAAATTAATAAATTTTTGAAATAATCTTTTGGTTTTGACTTTGCGATATGCTCGTGCGCCCCTAGGAGGCACGCCCCACAGTTTGAGAAACGCTGATCTATAAGCTTTTTCAAAATCCCATCATCGAACGTATTTACCTTAAGTACTGTATTGTTTTCCCCTCTAATTCTTCAGTGGCTGATGTGATATAATAAATTATGTGTAATATAACATTCACATATTATCACCGATACAAACAGTAATTAATAATTTTTAAATATATATACATATTTGAGCTCTCTTAGCTATTAAAAATTCATGCTGAAAATAATTCCCTTCTAAAATTTACTTGAAGCCTAATGTTTTGATGATGCTTAACTTAAAACGACTGATAATTATTTTGTTTTAAAATAAATGCGTTTTTTCACAAATAAATTGAAATTTTAGCTCATTCTTTGATTCCTACTATTAGCTTACTCTCTCTAAATATTTATTTATATATTTATCTCTTGTTCAAATTTCCAATCATTAATAAAATACTTTCTATTCATCCAATCAAGTTCAAATAAATTATTTTGAACTTGTTTTGGATAACACTTGATGTTAATACAGTTTTTTTTCAAATATTTGTTAACTATTTAAGTTTAATTAAATTAATTATCGGTTTTTGACACCAACTTAGATTCGTCTCTATTGCTGTAACAATGTAACTGTTAAAACAAAGACAAAAGTTGGCATCGAAAACCTGTTTTTCAGCCAAACCTGGTGTGCATTATTACAACAAGGCAGGCAGATCATGCTCTTTTTTCAATTTCTACTATTATATACATATTATATATAAAGAGAAGAGTTCACTCTCTCTCCTTTATATATATATATATATATATATATATATATATATATATCGTTCAAATTTTCAATCATTAATAAAATTTCTGTTCATTTTTTTTTTTAATATTACTTGTTCTCTATTCAACTTAAATTCATGTGATTTTGAAAAATATACATTTGCAGATTTTAGTAATAATTTATTCAATTTTACTTAAGATTTACACAATCTCACATTGCTTTATTTTTCTTTAGAATTTTTCTAAGAACATTCCTTTGTTTTTACAAAGTAATATGGATCAAACGCTTCAGTTTGAATTCTGTAGAGAAATTGAAATAATAATATATTTTTAATTTATATTAGTATTTTATGACTAAGTACTAACATAGAGGGATGACAGAATAACTGAATTAGCGAAATTACTTGGATTAAATGTTTCATCTTGGAATTTTTGGAAAAATTCTATACTTCTTAGAAAATATTTCTTCTAACTATCAAGTAATATATATTCACGTCAAAATATACCAGGATTTAAAAAACTTTTAATCCACTTATTTAATTATTGGGGAATAAAATTACACATTAATACTTTTTACATGATATATAGAAAACTAATATTAATGAATCGACTAATGTGTTAACAGTGAAATTTTTTTTAAAAAATAAGAAGAATTAATTATAAAAAAAAACACACATTCACACATGACTTTTCGTTTTTAACTTTAATAAAATTAAAATGTGTTCCATATGAGATGTAAAAAATTATTTTATACTCTTGTATTGTATGTATTTATGTTGACGATAAACTGGTAACTAATATTCATCCCACAAAGTAATTATCTTGAAATGACTTATTAAAAATTCTACAAATTATTGTAAGAAATATCCAGTAATTTAATCAGTTTATAAGTATTAGTTTATCAATAATCCAATATTAATTAGTTTTAATTATAGTAGATAATTTTTTGGTATAAATAACATATTTTTTTGTTAGTTACCTTAATTGTTATGGGGATGTTTTTTAGTTTTTTTTTAAATTTCTCTTTTAAATAGTATTAATGGAGTTTGAACACAAAAGGGCCCTCTATGTACTAGTGCAAGGCCTTTAGTAGTTAATGACCTAAAAATTTAGAAGGCTGTGGGTAGCCTAGTGGTTAGACAACCGGACTCCGGCCCGTACCGCGATATACCCTCAGAGTACACACGGAGTACGTGCTCGTTAAATCTGTGGTTTCGAAAGTCTTGTGTGCTGAATCACGAGTGCAGGGAATTGGAGAAAATTTCCCTCTACTTCAGTTCCATGCCTAAATTGTGGAGATGGAGATAGATGGTGGTGCCATCTATCGTAATGTTCTATCGTCCCTTGAGGAATATCACCGAGCTAAATCGTACTATCACCTGTATGGTGCTCAAGGCTAAGGACAAAGACAGGCGTACATCTAGCCCATTGCCTCCGTGAATTTCGTGGGCCTCGATCTATGTCAGATAGGTGGCATGAGCAACAACAACAAAATTTAGATCTTTAAAAAAATATGGTTTAGCTCTGAACCAGTGCTTCTCACACTTTCAATATTTGCGACCCAATATTCAATCCTATTTTTCATTGCCCAGACGTATATGTATATGTCTTTGAGAAGTACAATCTTCCCTGTGTACTGCTATCCATAAAATTATTTCGAATGCAATGAAAAAGTAACTTATTTCACTGAAGGTTTTACTTCTCTCTCTCTCTCTCTCTATATATATATATATATATATATATTTCTTACCATCACTCCACCTCAATACATCACATACGCGCGCATGCGTGGAAAGCGGTGGCTTTGGGAAGCGAATCGCGTAACTTTTAATTGGCAGTTAAGGCATTAATCATAAACCGTACAAATCATCAAGATACGCGTTAGTTTTTGTACGTAATTTTATATATGATAAACAAACCCATGTGTCCATTGGTAATTATTAAACTAGTTCTTAGCTTGGCATTGTTAAATTAATTATAAATTACATTGTTCACAGTACTCATACATTTATAAGTGTATTACATCAGTGCAAATGTGTATTTTATATTTTGTGATGTCAGAATGCATTATGTTTGTTTACTTTCAGTAAATTAATAATTTTTTAAAAAATAATCACTTGTTTTCGACTTTTCAATAGACTCGCGCCTCCTTTCAGAGTTATCACGCCTCTCTAGAGGGGCGTGCCCCCCGATTTGAGAAATGCTGCTCTAAACAATATAGAAACAGTCTTTGTATACATTTAATATTATTGGAGATGAGAAATCAAGCGCTTTCTTTTTGGGAAATATTTTTCTGCCTGAGAAAAAAAAGACTAATCAAATGACAATTGATAGTCATCACATACTTGCCAGTATAAATAAATGTTATGGAAAAATTATTTTGCTAATAAGTATATTTTTAATTGTTTTAAACATTTTGTCTTGTTATTTTTCAGCACCTTCAGGGTCCCCTAGAGAAGTCAATGTACATTCAACAGGTGCGCAATCCATGAAAGTGTCTTGGAAGGTAAACAGATTTTACGCTATTTTATCAGCCATTGAAAATATTTGAGTTTTAGTCATTTTCTGAATGTTTACGTACTGCTAGTTTGTCTTAACGGTACACTGTGTATGTTTGACTTCAATGCTAGCGAAAGGCCAAGTTTTCTCCCTATTTATTAAATATACCGTTTTTACTTTAATCTAAGCCGCACCGCAAATTTTCAAAATGTTTTTGTGAAAAAATGTTGTCATCGATTCTAAGCCACACCCATAATTCTCAACACGTTTTTCAGAAAAAATAAATACAAAAAAATGCTTAAAAAAAGGTCCTCGATTCCCATATTGAAAAAAGTTTTGTAAAACATTAATGAGAAATAATAAGTTAATAATTATTTTTTATCAGTATTAAAAACTTTCAAACACTTACATGAAGCTATAATTACTTTAACCGACAGTGTCACATTTCGAAAATGATTCGTCACAGCTGACTTCGGAATTGGTGCTGGGGTCGCATTTTTCCCACACGATGTCATTTTCCGTGCCCTCCAATGCATTTGTTGTACAGCATTTTCCAAAGAAAATTGTATTATCGAAGAATGTAAAAGAATTATTAAAGACTGTGTTGAACATTTATAAGCAAAAATTATATCATTTTGCTTACACCATCGACGTATATTGTTTCATCCGTGTCAAATATTCAGTGGCCGCTTCTCTGTTTCCGTTTCTTTCTGAATGTAAAATTACCTCCCTTTTCATACTTGTATCACAGTGAACTCTTTTTGTTGATATTACCTATATCAGGGATGGTGAACCAGTGGCACGTGACACAATATTTTGGGCAGGCCAGCGATCAAAAGGGTTTGCATTTTATTTCAAAATAACCAAGTTCACTATGAAGTACTACAAGCAAACGCGTGATAGGTCGCGGAGCGGTGAGTACGCACTCGTTTATTATTGTCTTGCTTTAGTTACGTCGTGGACTACAGTTGCTTATGATACAAAATTTGTCTACGCATAGCATAGTCAATTTCGTTGACACAACTGTATTTTAAAGTTTATTTGGGTTATATTTATGATTATTTCCTGTTGTTTAACATGGCTGGTTCAGCAAAGGAACAAAAAGTGCTAGATAGTAAGTGTAACAGAGAATTTCAAACTTGGCGAATCTAGAAATATGGCATCATTAGTAAAGGCGGCAAAGCGGTGTGTGTTTTATGTTCTGGAACAGCGGTATGCAGAACATCGTCTGTAATATGGATTTTGAAACAAATCACAAATCCTCGTGTCAAAAAAAAATGAGCCACAGCAAAAATAATCAGTTACTTAGAAACCATTTGGCAGATCACTCCAATTCTCAGCATGCAATCTACTAAAAGATACATCTTACAATTCTAATGTAAGCTAATTGTAATGCAATCTGCAACAGCAAAAAAAGTCACACTAGTGTTACTTTAATTTTAATTGCACGTATAACTAAAACATTTACAACTATACAGTGCCCACACAGAAGGTATTTTTTCATAGTAAATAAAGAGTTTTCAGTTAGAATTTAGTTTTATTATTTTTCCAATAATAATCACAGCTCAAAATGGTTTGACGGCACGTCTGTACCTCATTAAACACTTCTTCAGAAAAAAAATAGCACTAAACACCTTCGAAAAAAAATGGCACGTTGATCCATAAAGATTCGCCCCCTGACCTGTATCTTTGTTGTTTAGGTGATAAAAAGAAAGCGTATACAAAAAAAATTCGTAAATATGAGCAGACAACGATTTTAAGGATAGACTGAGTACTGGAGATGAACTACGGAATGGGATAAGCCATCGATGCAATTGGCCAGAATGGACGGTTGCATTTTCCTCTTGAAAGGGGTGGAAATTCAATTTCCCCCAGTCAACGAATGTTTGCCCTTCGATTCTAAGCCGCACCCGATTTTCCGTTGCATTTACGCTAAAAAATAGTGCGGCTTAGATTCGAGTAAATAAGATAATTCTAATTTTCAAGACTACTTTTTTCTATAATCGTAAGTTAATCTAAGACAGTAAGACAATCAAATAACTTGTAATTTATGAAGAAAAAGTAAAGTTTTAATTTAAAACTCAATTTCGAATGGATGTGTATTAATGAGAAATATTCCTGAATTCAACAAAGAACATTATATTTTGGTATTCAAAATTTATAACGATGGATGAAATCTGAAAATGCTTCACAATCATATCACCTTTTACATTAATAAGTTTTAAAACTTTCTTATACGCATTATACTTAAAATACAATGTTATAACAGTACTTCTTAAACTTTCACTGTTTGCAACCCAATATTCAATTATAAATTCAATAATTGATGCTAAAGCTACAATCTCTTAAGTACCACCGACGTATATAAACATCTATCTCAATCAAAACGATAATTGTCCTGGACACATATATACGTCTTTCCGAAGTATCATATTTTCTGTGCACTGCTGTCCATAAAATTATTCCGAAGGTTTTGGAATGCAATAAAAGGATCTTGACAGTGTTTGCGAAGAATTTACCTATTTCACATAGGGTTTGCTTTAATTTATTCCTTTACTTCCTCACCCTAACACATCACATGCGCGCACTTTAGTGAAATACAGGTATATTGGATAGCGATTTGCGTAACTTTTAACTGGCAGATAAAAGACTAATAATAAACCGTACAAATTATTGAAATAAATATTAATTTTTGGATATAGTTTTCTTATGATAAGCCCATGGGTTAATTGGTAATTTTTAAACTTGTTCTTAGCTTAGTATTGTTAAATTAATTATAAAATACACGGTGCAGTACTCATGCATTTATATGTGTAGTACTTCAGTTTAAATGTGCATTTTATTTTATTTTTATGTCATAATGTGTTTTGTTTAATGACTTTCCATAAATTAATAATTTTCTTAAATCTTCTGTTTTCGACTTTTCAATATGCTCGCGTGCCCCACAGTTTGAGAAACGCAGTGTTATACGATAGTAAATGTCACCAAATTTAATAAACTTTTGCTCTACATATAGTTTTTAATCCAAAACATATATTTATCAACGCTTTTCATCTATATCAGAATATTATAATAAACTCTAGTTTTACTGAAGAAAACTAATCTTGTAACTAGAACACTACTGCTCAGCCTATATATATATATATATATATATATATATATATATATATATATATATATATATATATATATATATATATATATATATATATATATATATATATATATATAAATGTAAGGATAATTAAATTAGATTAAAAATTAAATTCCCTATCTAGCACTTAACTCATCTTTTTCATTTCATCTTCAAATATCGAACTAATCACCCATTTATTTCTTCCGAACATATGGCGTAGCCAAAAAACATGTCTAATTCTAGATCGTTAGATATAATAGCGCTATATGTCAGCATTAACTTTCAAGTACAATCATAAAAGCCGCGATACTTACATCCTCAGTGTTTTAAGTGCTAACCCACTTAGTTTTCAAGAGGCGTTCTTTTTTCTCTCCTCTCTCAGTGTCAGAACTTGTATAGATTTCATCCAATAAAGATCCTTTTTAAAACTAAGTCTGATTCTGGCTCAAAAAACATGTCATATATATATAATTTTTTTCAACAATAAACGTTTTAATAGTTATCCAGATTTTAGTTGAATGATGTGAGATATTTGGAAATATTTTAAACATTATCAGCAGAACGAAAACAGGATAATTCTAAAAAAAGAACACTTTTTTTTTAATATCCTACTTAATACATGTACCGTTAACGTTTTAGTCGAATATATGCAAATATGTAAATTTTTTAAAATCATATATATTTTTTATTCCCATTTCCATATTATAGAATGCTTTTGGCTTCTGATTACTTAAAAACCTAACGTGATTTCTGATAATAATCTTCTAATTTAGTGTTGAATGATTGAGCTATAAAAAGAAGAAAAATGCTAGCACAAAAACTATTGAGAATATAAAAAAATTTTTAATTGAATAAATTCAATTTATTTCATTGTTTTAATCATATACTTTGGATAGTAGTATTTAACCAATTGCGAATACTACTTCATTTGTGACAAATCAAACAAGTACGGATGGTTACAGGTAAAACGATTTTAAAACAAATAATGCAAGCAAAGAAGCTGATGCGTTTAACAAGTACTCGTGAACACATAAAAAAATATTTTTGGCACAGTAGCATTAAATATACAACAAACTTTCGTCTGGCTTCATTAATCTTTTCTTGTTCAGAACATCCTATTAGATGCAATGTAGTATCATCAAGGGACCACACTACTCTGCAGACTATACATATATCACGGTCACAAAGTCGATAGATTACTGTTCGTTGATATTCAGCATTCTATTTAATTAAGATTTACCCTCGCATGAAAGCAGAATACCCAGAAGCATTCTTAGAAGAGGACTTCTCATTCGTTTATCATAGCACACACACGGAGTGGATAATTACTATACTTGGTGCTCGGTGAAATTTTTAGTGATAGATCTGCGAAATAAATCACATTTAAAATTCTTAAGTTTGATATAAAATCATCGAATAGATTCACATTGATTTTACTTTAATTGCTTCTGTATAATATTGCTCAAAAATTTGTTGAATTTCCAGTTTCTTCAAAAGTTAGGTTGTTATTAACTCCATAATTCAAACTCAGTAGCGCAACAGCCCATGAGGGCCAGGGCCTACTGTACCCATCTCAGTGCACGAGACCATTAGGCGCTGAGATGCAAGAGCAGATGTCCCGATCAGGGGGTCAGTTTGAAGCGAGACAACCAATGTTTAAATCCCCAACCAAGCTTGGTACACATTTATCGACCCACTGCAGTAGGGATGAAAGGCTGAGTCGACCTTGCCCTGCCCAAGGATAGAACCTCGAACCTGTGGTGTGGAAGCGTGACACATTACCACTCGGCCACTGGGCCTTATTAACCCCAAAACTACCTATTAAAAGCAACGCGATTTATTCTGCAGTGCCACTGTTGTTCACACAGGCACGCGTATGCGGTGTATTGGAGGGGAAAAAAGGGACCAATAATCATATTTTTCTATGAAATGAATAAATCCTTTCCAAACACTGCCAATGTCATTTTATTGCATTCCCAAGCTTTTGAAATAGTTTTACTGATAGCAGCACAAAGAAAAGTATCGTATTTCGAGAGGACGTATATATACGTCCAAGGCACTCAACACACTAATTGAAAGGGATGAATTTACGCCTATGACAGTTAAAGGGTTAATAAAGTTAAATTTTTATTAAAGTTATACATTTTTAATAACGGATTTACTTTCTCAATTGTAAATAATATTTTATCGGTTTTTAGACAAGGAAATTGAGGTATGCGATTCCAATAAAAGTTATAATTCATAACTATTTAGAACATATTGCCAGACTATTCTTATATAACTTTATTGCGCTTTTTAGGTGATAAAATTATATGATTTATTATAATAAAGATATACTCAGTCAAACATAGGATCCGGGTAATCTCTCTCTCTCTCTCTCTCTCTCTCTCTCTCTGATTTATGTGGCCAGACAAAGATGCGCTGTGACATTTCAAAATGTCTATTCGTTGTCTCGAACCGAAGTGAATGTATTTATGTGATTTTTATTGACCAAGAAATGGGTCACAGGCAAAGTTTATTGACAGTTTATTTGAGTTTATGGTGAAAACGTGATGTTTACGTAAAACACATGACAAAACTGCTGCTCATTCGAGCCAAAGACGAATTTGTCAGAAACATTTGCTAGGGAGTTGAAATACAACGAGTACGAAATGATCATATAAGTTGACCAGGAGTTACAAATATTTTTCGTGTATTACCTACCTGAGTATAATCTGATCGTAGTGCAAGTTCTCTGAATGGTTATTGTTCTACGAAATAATATTTTAGAAGTTTTCAACAATTCTCAAAACGTTACAAAATAATGCAGTCATAAAATTTATTTCGTACATTTTATTCATTACATTAAATCATCAACACAAATTTTATTGTGGATATATTGTGTGTGTGGATTCTTTGTACATCGATGAATCTCTTTAAAATATATAACTGGACAGATTCCTTTTAAGCACGGTATTTCAAATTAGATTCTTCTTTATTGTTATCCTTTTTCGTCATATTATATTGCGGCCAACTGTATATGCTGGAAGACCATGCATATTCATTCTGTATTTAATATGAAAAGAGATGCTATGCTTTCTGTTTTCCATTTTTGCTAATTAACCTTTTTAAAATCCTAATTTGAGATTTGTTAAGATTTTGATATCAGTGGGAGTTTTAACGATTTTAAGACAAATAAACTATCTTGAATTTTTCCCGTGAACCGTACCGACTGTTTTTATTAATATGTGTAAGATTTTACTGAATTAAATTTGTGCTTAAAACACTAATATTTTATTGTCTTGACCTCTTATCTAGGTTCGTTGAATATAGGATGAATGAATCATCCCATTATGTATGTACTATAATACATCTCTTAATGTGTAATATTTTATTGAATTATTCTTGCTTGAAACACTAATATTTTACTGCCTTTGTAATTGACCTCTTATCTAAATTCGCGAAAGTTAGAATTAAGGAATGAACTAATAAATTTTTCAGCAATATATTAACATTTTCTGCACTAGTTTATTTCTAGATAGCTCTCTACAGGCATAACAAATGGTTGAAGCAAATGCAGCTTGTATTTTTAAACCAAGTTACTTTTCAGCCTTATGCTGCTTTTCAAATTTCCATGTCATACTAGATTAGAGCTTTAAGACTAATAGCAACCACCGAACAAAAACATTTTTAACCATTCGATGGTCACATGTTTTTGTTATTTTAGAGCCCTACTGTGCTTTTTATCTTCTAATATTTAAGTATGTAATAAGAGGATCCAGCTCTAACATCCTAAAATTCTACTCAAAACTTTTCTTACCTAGAGAGACCACGATCACTTGCCAAGGATTTGGATCTATTACAATGGTCTTCCGGCTACAAAGTTCTAGAAGAATTAAGATTATAAGCCATCCTCATACAACTAAATATTCATTAAGTAATCGTATAGTTTTAACCCGTTCCGGACCATGATCACATACATGTGATCACGTGTTTCTCCCTCCACGGCCCCCGGTATCATGTACACATGTGACTGTGCTTTCCTTGCTCGTAGGCCGAGGATTACACCGGTGTGATCAGAGTTAGGAACGTTTTTATATTAATTTTTACAAGCACATTAGATGGCGGTTAAAAATCGTTTTTTTTCCTTCGAATAATGTTTCACAAAAATTTGAACTTCAATATGTGCTTTCGGCGCCGTGTATTTTTTTAATTAAATCCGAGATATTTATGAATATAAACAACTGCACATGTTTAGATTTTTCGAGAGAATCGGACATTTATAGATTCGTGATCTATTGCTCTATGGATTTCTATTTATATTTGGAATAAGTTGGATTAGTTTTCTAATATTTTCTAAACCGTATTAAATTTTTGGAATTTTTGTCATTTTTTTTTTTTGAAAATGTATGCAATTCAGTTTTATTAAAATGAAAACATTTTCTTTAAAATTCGCAATTTTTTTTTAAATACAGAGAAAATTTTTATACTCTATACTCCGATATTATCAATGATAGTAAATTGTGAAGTGTTAGCTTATTTGATTGCATTTAAAGCTTTATATGAATTTTTAAAGGAAAGTAGGCTAAGCAGGGAAATTCGACCGCTCCCGTGCCTGCGTATCCTCTCGGAGTGTAGCGGAAGGGAAAGTGCTTTCGCCCTCCGCAGGTCCTGAAGGGATTAACAATAATTCAAACCAATTTAGACTAGTTCAGGAATCAACCTTCTACACTAGGGGTCGCCAACTAGTGTCCCGCAAAAAGTTTTTATGCAGCGCTTCAAGACGTGCAGAAAATCCACTTTGATCTGAGATTTCTTTCCCATACTCGATCAAAAATTCGACTTTTATTTTTCACTATTGTGAAAACAAAATAACTGAAAGTGTTTTTTCCCGCGCAGAGTTTCGAGGACGAGGTTACAAGAAGATTTTAAGAAAATTGAGCTTAAATATTTTCTTTGTTATTCCATTATTGACATGGTTACAGCTTGAACTTATTGACTTCAAGTCAGATCACAGTGTGAAGGAAATGTTTAATACTATGACATTGACTTTTACAAATCTCTGTCAGCTGAAAAATTCCCATGGGTGAAGAAACTTGCGGGGAAATTGTTCTTTATATTTTAGTTGACATACAATATAAGTTAAAAGGAATATAGCGATTATAAACTTCTATAACTATATAATAGAAAACAAAATATTTATAAGATTGACACAGAATGTAAGTGAAGCTTCACAATTTTGTATACATAAATGTTCTATGTAACTTCCCTTGGTCACACGGACAACATCTAGGTGGTACTCCATTTCACGGCATACATTCTGAGGCATTTGTGCTTTCACCGAGGCAAGCGCATTACAAATGCGTATGTCGTACACATTTATGTGCTTCCCATGCCCAAAACAATTGAAGAACTGAAAGTAACGCATTTCAAATGCATGTGTCGTACAAATGTGTTTCCCATGCTCAAAACAATTGAAGAACTGAAAGTAACGCATTACAAATGCGTATGTCGTGCAAATGTATGTGCTTCCCATGCCCAAAACAATTGAAGAATTGAAATTAACGCATTTTAAATGCATATGTCGTACAAATGTATGTGTTTCTCATGCTCAAAACAATTGAAGAACTGAAAGTAACGCATTTCAAATGCATATGTCGTACAAATGTATGTGCTTCCCATGCCCAAAACAATTGAAAAACTGAAAGTAACGCATTTTCAAATGCATGTGTCGTACAAATGTATGTGTTTCCCATGCTCAAAACAATTGAAGAACTGAAAGTAACGCATTTTCAAATGCATATGTCGTACAAATGTATGTGCTTCCCATGCTCAAAACAATTGAAGAATTGAAAGTAACTCATTTCAAATGCATATGTCGTAAAAATGTATGTGCTTCCCATGCCCAAAACAATAGAAGAACTGAAAGTAACGCATTTCAAATGCATATGTCGTACAACTGTATGTGCTTCCCATGCTCAAAACGATTGAAGAACTGAAAGTAACGCATTTCAAATGCATATGTCGTACAACTGTATGTGCTTCCCATGCTCAAAACGATTGAAGAACTGAATTTCAAATGCATATGTCGTACAAATGTATGTGCTTCCCATGCCCAAAACAATTGAAGAACTGAAAGTAACGCATTACAAATGCATTTGTCGTACAAATGTATGTGCTTCCCATGCCAAAAACAATTGAAGAACTGAAAGAAACGCCTTTCAAATGCATATGTCGTACAAATGTATGTGATTCCCATGCCCAAAACAATTGAAGAACTGAAAGTAACGCATTACAAATGCATATGTCGTACAAATGTATGTGTTTCCCATGCCCAAAACAATTGAAAAACTAAAAGTACGCATTTGTAATGCGCTTGCGTCAGTGAATGCACAAATGCTTCAGAATGTGCCGTGAAATGGAGTACCACCTACATGTTGTCCCTGTGATCAAGGGAAGAATCTATAGACACGCATCATCTATTGAACATCTAAGACGTATGTATACAAATTTTGAAGTTCCGTCTACTTTATGTGTAAATCTTATAGATAAATTCTTTTCCATTAAATAGTTATAGCCGTTTGTAATCGCTATATTCATTTTGACTTACACCAGTGTTTCTCAAACTGTGGGGCGCGCCCCCCTAATGGGTCGTGATCAGCGGCGCACATAAGGTTGGGGTCCTGGGGGTCCGGAACCCCCCCCCAAAGCCCTTGATTTTTTTTCTGATTGATTATAATTCTAAGTACATAGTACTTAAAATTTAATTAAGTATTTGTTACTAATGATTAATTTTATAAATTAATGCTAATTATTTATTCATTAATTAGTTTTTTACTGTGTTTTGTTCCCGAAAATCGACAAAATCAAAAGGAGCATGATACAAGAATGGTGAACTTTCGACCCCGGACCCCCCCCCTTGAAAAATTCCTGTGTTCGCCACTGGGCGTGATAATCCTATGAGGGGGCGCGAACCTATTAAAAAGTCGAAAACAAAAGATTTTAACAAAATAATTAATTTACTGAAGGAAAACATAATGCATTCTGACATCACAAAATATAAAATACACATTTGCACTGATGTAATACACTTATAAATGTATCAGTACTGTGAACAATGTATTTTATTATTAATTTAACAATACTAAGTTAAGTACAAGTTTAATAATTGCACGTGACCCCATGGGCTTGTAATATATAAAATTCTATGCAAAAATTAACAGTTATCTTGATAATATGTACGGTTTATAATTAAGCCCTTAAATGCCGATTAAAAACGACGCAATTCGCACCCCAATGTCACCATTTAACATGTAGGCAAGCGTATGTGGTGTATTGGGGGTAGGGTAGAAAAAGAATAAATAAGCAAATCCTTTTTGAAATATGTAAATCGTTCGCAAACACTATCAAGATCCTTTTATTGCATTCCAAAGCCTTCGGAATAATTTTATGGATAGCATTTCACAGCAAAGATCGTACTTCGGAAAGACGTATATATACGTCCAAAAATTAAATGCTTTGGCTGGGCGAGACGTTTATATACGCCGGTGGCCTATAAGGGGTTAAAGTCGTATTGTAGCTTTAGTGTCAAAGTATAGCATTATTGAATTCAACACATTGTTATTGCATGAAGGGGGGTGCAATATGAAAATGATGAGGTAGTGGGTCGCGTACATTGAAAGTTTGAGAAGCACTGACTAACCCTGTATATTTGTCAGCACTGTTAGTTCATTTTTTTGCATGAACATCAACAATAGTAAATATAAATCCAAGTGGTTTGACATCAACTTCCAGGCTGTGAAAATCATTTCAACAAGAGAGCAATTGCTCTCCAGATTTAATAACGAATTGTTGAAAAGTATGATATAGTACATTTGTCTCATGAAACTGATTCTACAGTTAAATGCGCTTTCGGCTATGTACAACATGTTAGCACAATAAAAGAATAAAACAGCCATTATTCAATTTAATTTGTATTTATTATTTTTAAAGTGAATGCAATCATTAAAAAAGTTTAATTGTCCAGTATCCTCCGCACCCACAATGTGACCTGCGAGACAAAACAAGTTGACCACCCCTGTTCTTAACTGACATATAGTTGAGCTAACAATTTCAACTATGAAGGAAAGCCAGATATCTTGTAGCTGAAGAATTTGTCCTTCATTGTTTATTCTCGGTGGTTCTTAATGTTTTATTCAAGGGCAACTTTTTCATTCATCTGTTTATATTCTTAAACATTAAACTTTATTCAAGTGCAAATATTTCGTATTAAACCTTGTTGTAAAAACACTTTACTAAAACTCCAAGCATTTTTACTGAATAATTTTAATGTAAATATTACGAGATTTAAAATATATATATTTCTATATCAAAATATATATATATTCCAAATTCGAAAAGACTTTTACTAAGGTTTCCCGCGACAACTCTCAAAAATTTCTAGAAAACATTTCTTTTCAGAAATGCGCATTAACTCATTAAAACCCGTACATTGTTTCAAGAAAAAAAACGTATTAACGAAACTCCGTTATTCAGAACCTCTTCATTTAATATTTTATACTTGGAAAAAAAAGATGGAAAGAATTTCTATCTATTCTGGCGCTTCAAATGGCTATTTTTTATTTACCTTTATTCTAATTTCTGGATGCAAATGCATTCCTTTGAATTCGCACGTACGCGCATTTCTCAAAGACTAGAGAGAGGTGTACTGAAAAGACAAAGACTGAAAGAAATTTTTTTTTTCATTTACTTTTAGAACATTTCCCAAATCCTTACTTACAAAATGTTCCACGATTGACTGATTCTCTCTCATAAAAAGAAATAGACACCCCTCTCTCACACGGGAGTGGGGATAAATTACTGCTATAACAGAAAAAAAATTCTGTCATCCTTTTGAAAAGCGCGAACTAAGTACATTGGGAAAAAAACCTTTTTTGAGTGGGAGATAAGATTTTTACAGAAACTCTTTCCTCTCTCTCTCTCTCTCTCTCTTTCTTTCTTTTCCCCTTCCGCGAGCTTTTTTCTCTCCAGTTAGGTTTTTTCATCACCCCAAATCCTTTTGAAACTATTTAACAAGTGGCTTTAGTCTCAAGTATCAAACTTTTAAGCCAAAATTTTCTCCAGTTCCATTGCTACTTTCAAACCCAAATTTAGAATCGAATTAATATAGAAAAATATTAGAAAACCAAGCTCTAGGAAGGACTTGGAATTTGTCCCTTACAGAACTATGTTAATGACAAAATAATAATAATTAAACAGTGCTGAAGCTACTTGACTAACGCCAGTATAACTCTTCAGAAGCAGTTTTCTTCCTATATCTTTTTCTTACTTTTTACATCCTGCTTTTTTCTTCTTTTTTCCTTAAAAGAGCTTAAAACAAAGTCATCCTTTTCTTAATGATATTGAGAATCGCCCGTCTGAGAAAAAAATTTGAAAAGTTTTAATACTCCAACTACAATTTATGGAACATTTGCTTTAATCAAATTATATCGCTTAGAAAAGTGGTCGAGTGTACCAAACGGTGATCTTGCTCTCTAATAATATTAACGTAGTAGCCATAATTAGAACAACTAAGTTCTATTAAATTATTATCCTGGCTTCGTCGTTTGTTGCGTCTATTAATTAGTAGGAATAATCGGGCCGAAAATGCAACTTCAGAGGCAAAGGTTAAATCAATAACAGCTGTGTCATCACTTTGTTCAGTGGGAAATTTAATCAAACATATTATCATACATATAGATATGAATATATATGAGGAGGACTTAGGTGCATAATTCAGTAAAATCAGTCTTATAAATCGATGCTTGCTCTCTTAATTTCTAAAGTCTTCAGATTTTATTTAATACAATCACAGAACTGCATTATAAACAAATAAACAAAATTATATTATAGAGTTCATTTGCGTAAGTGCCATAACTTACTGGGATTTTATTATCTTGCAGGAGCAAAGATTCATCTTAATAGATTATGAAATAAGTTACGATTTTTGTGAGATTTTCTGGTCGTAAAAAAAACAAGTAATACAAAAAAAAAAATTTAAGTCAATTCCTGCTTAGATCAACAAATAAAAATTTTATTTTAGCCATTTTTTATTAAAAAGCTACAATGAATATAAATTTGTATGTACATAGGACAGAATCAAAACATTAAATGGTAATTAATTTTTATTAATTAACGTTAAAGTATCGTATTGCCATCCAAAACAATCGCGTATATAAAGTTTTAATTCAACTAAATGCTTTAAAACGGGAGAAAAAAAATATTTTAAAGTTTTGACCCAAGTCGCTAAAAATGAAACCAAGATGGCTGTATCTGTAATTCTTTAAATAACTAGTTTCAGTCAATTAAATTTAATTAACCATAATTAAATTATCATATTTTTACCCAAAACAATAATGTACAGAAATTTTCAGCTTAAATGAGCACTTTTAAAATGTGATAAAAAAAATTTCAAGTTTTGACACGCCAAAAGAGTCGCTAAGTCGCCAAAATGATGCCAACGTGGCTGTATGTGTAATTCTTTGAATAATCAGTTTTAATCAATTAATTTTTATTAATTATAATTAAAGTACTGTATTGTCATCCAAAATGATCATGTATATAAAATTTCAGCTCCATTGAGCGCTTTAAAATGTATTTTATTAACGATTGAAAATTCCGCCAAGATAAATAAAATATATAGAGAGTGTGAGCTACAATAGTAGGAATTGAACAATAAATCTGATAAACGTAAAATCTTGATAATCTGTTTGAAAAAAAGTTTGTCGGTTTTAAAAAGGGGTTTTAAATTATGTTGCAGAATAGTAAAATAAAATGAAAATGCCGTACTTACGCGCTATACCGTCTTCGAATTTTAACAAATCAAAAATCATTATCAAATTAAAGGAGATTGTCAAATACAATCATCGTATGCGTGAACAAGTTTACTTTGTTTGTACATGGATGATAACAGTTTTACACTATCGGCTAGATATCTTTGACTTTGGCGAAGTCTTTTCATTTAACGAATTGATAAACGGTTTAATACGTTAATACCTAGAATACTTTCCATTCTCTATGCATAGTAAATTAGTGAAATATAAAACAAAAAATTAATGATAAAGGTTAAGTATAAGTTGAGTTATGCGAAAAAGCTGTGTTTACGAAAGAGAGCTCGTTATTAGTCACTTTAATTAATGGGTTCTTCTCTGGAAATCTGATGGTTATATTATCTTCAAAAATTGTTTTCCTTTGAAGCAATCCTATTTATATCATTCCAAAATTTTCAATGTAAAAGTTTAATGTTAAAGAAAAAGGCACAGCTGGATTAAAAATATCTGGAAATTGTTCACACTATTATGTGAGCGGTCCTCACCTCTCTTGAGCACCTAGATATGTAGGAGGTAGGGAAAAAACACTAGCCGTGATCCAATCAATCTATTTATTTATTACACAAAATAACGGCACAAGTTCAATTAATAACAGAAGGAGAATGTTTCGGTGCTAACCGCTAAAGGTGGAACAACAACGAAATACACGAATGAATAGGAGACTATCAAATTCGATGCTTACTTTATATAGGATCAAATATATTATCCGATTTAATCTAATATTAATTTAATCTCAGTGATCAATCGTCCCTTTAAATCTTTCCTTTGATAAGTATTTAATCACAATAATTCAATAATGATACTTGTCAGTAGCAATCTCATCTAACATCTGATTTACAACCACTCCTATTCTCCTCTAGCTAGAAAACTTTGACTATATATAGTAAACTTAATTTACATAACACGATTTCTTCTTCAGAAGAGTTGGTTGTGAATAACGCGAATTGATAGCCCAAAGATTTCCCAAGAGGGTTAAAGGAAGGTTACGTGAATAGATCCGTCACAATTTATTTCAGCGTTCATGATGCACAGTTTCTTAACGATTTAAAAATTAGCAATTCCCATAATTGTTCACAATGCTATTGACTATAGTCTTAATTACAAGTAATATAGCTCAGTTACCTGTATTTATTAATATTACACTTTGTGAGGTTTTTTTTCCTTATAATGGGGTCGTTTTAATATCTGAACTATTTGCAGTTCAATTGTGTTATTAAAATTGAAGTACATTTAGAGCATTGATTTAAAATTTTCCGTCAAATCCATCTCTTTTCAGCCTCCTCCAGATGACGTCACCAATGGAGTCATCAAGGGATATTACATCGGATACCGGATCTCATCTACTTCTGAACCGTATACTTTCAAGCAGGTGGAAAAATCAGCAGAGAGTCAGCAACAGTCTACTTATATAACCGGTTTGCAGCCTTTTACAAAATATGATATTGTTGTCAAAGCTTTCAATTCGGCTGGTGCAGGGCCAAAATCGACGAAGACAACAGGAACAACTCTGGAAACAGGTGATAATTTTTAGAGAATATTTCCAAATCCAGCTTCTATTTCGTTGATTTCTGCTACAAAATCTCTACTTATTGAAGGTAAAATGGACGAAAAAAGATAAATTAAAAATGGAAGTAAAAATACAGTCGAACCTCTATATTGAGAATTTTTCTATAAAGCGAACTTTTTCCTTGAACCTTGAACATTTCACGATTTTCTTCGTAAAATAACCTCTCTATAGCGAAGTACATTTTCTATAGAACGAACTTTTTCTTTTGTTTCTTTTTTTTTCTCCCTTTTTTAAAATATTTCAGAAAACAATTCAAGTTATTCTTTCTTTAACACACTTTATGGTGGTCATAAATCATCAACTGGTTTTATTATATCCTTACTCGCCGAGAGCAATAGAGTTCCGGACGTTTCATCCAAGAAGTGCAACCCTTAACCCCTATTGCCCATTTCACTAGAAACATCTTCGATATCCATTTTCACCCTCAAGTAGTTGTCCCATGTCCCCGTGTTCTAACTATAAAATAAAGATGTTTAATATCACTTGTATGTTTCAAATTAAAAAATGTCCTTAAAATTCATCAATTTTGGTATAAAATAATTTTCTTAATATTGAAAATACAGTGAAGTCTTCAACATTCTTTTTTTCTCGTTTTCCTTGCAGTTTTTCTTTCCTTCTTTCGCTTTTGATGGGTCAGATATATATAATAAACATATATTAATGTAAAAAAAGAGGTGTGAGTAATTACTTTCTAAATGTATAGTGTTCATGAATTTAAAATTTGTTTTATGTGGTTTATAAAGTATATTAAAAGATGAACCTCTATAAAACGAATTTTCCATATAACGAACTTTTTGGGGGGGATTTAGTGACTTCGTTATATAGAGGTCCGATTGTATTGGCAAAGATCTAAATGAACTTGAAAAGCTGGTCTTGTACTGATTTTCCCATTTGTGCTTATTCTAGCCTGAAGTGATTGCATTATTTTCTATTTGGCATATACATTTAACCGTTAAAGCGTGAAATCCGTTATTCCATAGAATAACTAGGTATTTCATGAAATAACTGGACAAGTCAATTAAAGAATAAAAATTATTGAATTCTATGCTTTACTAGATATTCTATAGAATATAACGATTAGTTGATCGTTAAGGTATAAAATACGTCACTCGAAAGTTCTTCGAACCGGTTTTCGCTGCTTTAGTCAGTTTCGAGTCGCTTATATGTCTGCATTGCAATGAAAAAAATGTGTAACAGTAGGAAGTGTGCAAGTTTCAAAAATAATATGCAATGCAATTTAAAGTTTCATCACAGCAATTCTTGCTCTAATAAATAATGAAAAGTAAAATAAAGGTATTTCATAAAATTTAAAGTAAAATTCTTTTACATTTTTGTTTGAAAAACTTTTCACACACAATGTTTTTATGAAGCAACAGTTTTTCTTCCAAACATATATTTTCTTAAAATATTTAAATATAACTATTTCTGCAACATATTCTTCTTTTTCCTATCTGTTTATAATTAATGTTAGCAATATGAGCAATCATAAATTATATATCATCTGCTTTTCCTTATTATTTATGAAGTAATCATCTTTAATAGGGATAAAATATATTTTTCGGGAGATTTTAGCAATTTATAATCAATTAATTTATAAATTAACTTTGAAATTGTTTATTCTTCACTTATATGGTCTGATATTAGTTATTTTATAGAATAACTTCTTATTTCCCAGAATAACTTGGTAAGGTATGAAATTTTTCATCTTTTATATACTTTAAATGACTTGTCTTATTATTTCAAGAAATATCTAGTTATTCTATAAAATAACTGAATTATACATTTTAACGGTAAGATATATATATATCGCAATAAGCTACTAAAAACTTAATATACCGCTTGAAATGAAGCAAAATACTTTGAAATTAATTAACATGAGTATTAACTAAATAATGTTGCAACTTTTATCTTAAGTGTTTTTTTATTAATTCTAAATTTATTTTAAGGGAATATACAATATAAGTATTTTATTTAAAGTTAACGTTTAAATATCTTTTTTTATATACTTTGTGTTGTAGGTTTTTAATTATCTATAATTAAATGCATTATTAGTAATATTCGGAACACGTGCAACACTTAAGCGCATGTTCGACTCCAATCTTTATAATCAGAAATAATTGTGTATTCATTTAACTGAGTTCTATGTTCCCTTCACCGTTATAATTCCTTCAGAAATTAAATAATATATGAAAAAGTTTACATAATTTGAAGTAAATTACAATTATATAGGTAATTATTTTAAAAGGGTATACAAGGCCTGTTCAAAAAATATCCGACCTTGAATTTCCCCGCGCACAGTACAGATTCTAAAACGGCACAATAGGAGGTGATAGCTTAATGCACATGATTGAATTTTTCCCCTTCGTTCCAGTGTACCAGTTATGTCCTGTAGGTGTTGTTATACATACTTCTAAACTAAGGTGTTGTTATACATCTTCGTCAGATTTTCATTTCTCTACAGATGACAGAAAGAATTGAGCAGAGAAACTGCATCAATTTTTTTTGTTAAAAGCTTAGTGATTTTCTAATTAAAACAATTTATAAGAATCAGCAAGGGTTTGGAGACTATGCTATGGCGGTCACATAAACTAAACCGAGTGGCTCACCTTGGTAGAAAGTGACCATCATTCTGGGAGGCCATAAACAGCTCGAAACCGGCCGAAAATCTGATAATGAGAGATCGTCGTTCGACCATACGAGAAACTGTTGAACAAGTTGATTTCAGCACAGATTCTCTACATGTAATTTTGTGTGATCAAGCGCATAGCAGCTGCGAAAACTGTTTCTAAGCTTCTGAAGGAGGAACAGAAAAACTTCGTCTTGCAGTTGCGCAGGATGTATTAGAAACTATCAACGCTGAACCGGGTTTCTTGCTACTTCTGGCTGTTCTCGAAAATGAAAATGCCATTGAAAAGTAAAAAATCCCCAAAAGTAACTAACATATTTTTCTGGCCAAAGGTCATATACTTTTTGAAGAGACCTTGTATGCAGCCTAAATTCATCGTTGTATTTCTACACTAGAAAAGTTAAATTCTTTATACTTTAAGGTGACCATAACAGCTTAAAAGTCTAAATTAATTAAATAATTAATAATTTAAATAAAAATATAAATTACTTGCTTATATAATTAATTTTTAATAAAAAATAAAGTAACGAGGCCTTATATTTCAACATTAACTTTATTCATGCATAAATTGAATAGCTTCCGGTAATTGTTTGAAGGAAATATAGATTCTTTTTTATTTAGTTATCATTATGGTTGAGACAACTTACGTGAAAGAATCACTTTATTTTGTTACATTTCTTCAATTTTGGAATTAGTATGATTGTTGAGGCATTTCTTTTCAAAACTTTATTTATGTATTTTTAATTTGTTTTTGTCACATGTTTTTTTTCTATTTATCCAAATTGCATTTACTTTTTTAATTAATAGCTACTTACATTTTTTTTCATTTAACATATCTATTATTCAAATTATTTTATATCTATTATTCAAATATTCCAGCCCCTCCAACATCTCCAGTTCTAAAAGTAACAAGCACTACCAAGTCATCTTTGGAAATAAAATGGGAAAAAGATCCTAAGGACAAGTCGGCTATAACAGGTAAAAAACAAGTTATATAAAAAAAATTAATTCAATTCCTACTTAGATCAACAAAGAAAAATTTTATTTTAGCTACTTTTTATTAAAGAGTTACAATTAATATAAATATGTATATACATATGACAGATTCATAACATTAAGTGGTAATTATTTTTATTAGTTATCCTTTAAGTATCGTATTGTCATCCAAAACAATCGTGTCTATAAAATTTCAGTTCTACTGAATGCTTTAAGACGAGAGGGAAAAAAATCTTAAAATTTTGACCCAAGTAACTAAAAATAAAACCACCGTGGCTGTATCTACAATTCTTTAAATAATTAGTTTCAGTCAATTAAATATAGTTAAATTATCGTATTGTCACCCAAAACAATAGTGTATAGAAAATTTCAGCTCAAATGAGTGCTTTAAAATGCGAGTAAAAAAATCTTTTCAAGTTTTGACACAAGTCGCCAAAAGGGTCGCTAAATCACCAAAAGTTTTGCCAACGTAGATGTGTTTGTAATTCTTTAAATAATTAGTTTTAATCAATTAATTTTTATTATTTATAGTTAAATTTCTGTATTATCTTCCAAAATAATTGTGTATATAAAATTTCTGCTTGAATAAATAATATAAAATCGATCGCTTTAAAATGTATTTTATTATCGATTGAAAATTTGAACAAGATAAATATATTAATAATTAAATATAGAGAGAAAGTGCGAGCTAATAGTTGGAATTGAAAAAGAGATCTCTAATACATGTTAAAGGATATGATATGATTTTGCATTAATTTATAAAGTACTGGTGACGGCCTCATCACGCTTTCTATTAATTAACCTCTTGGGTTTTTTGGGGCCGAAAAAAGGCAAATACTTTCCAACCAAATCCAGAAGCGAAGCGTGATTATGCAAATTAGGAACCTTTTAAATAGCTGAAGTTTAGCGTAAGCGGGGTGGCCTTTTGGGAAGTGATTATGCTAGTCTGAGTTTAAGCGCGTAAGCTGAAGTAAGCCGATATTCCAGTGTTCAACTATCTATGAGAGTGCGTTCAAATCAAGGTGGATACCATTCCACACGATATAAAGAGACGACATTGAGGATTCGAGTGTGTTGCTACTACCTAGGGCATAGAGGTAGGAACGTTCTACTAAATACTAGGAACTGTGTATAAACAGAGGTTAGGAGTAAGCGGTAAAGTTAATTATAGTGGTCAGGATCGCGCTTATTTGGTAATACGTATTGTGTGTTTCTTCACCTCAGATCATCTAAGTTGAAATATAAATATTATCATTGTATTGTGTTTAAGTTAAGATCTTAATAAAGAGATATTAAGATTATGGCAGCACCTGGTTCTTCATTCATTCCCACACCCCTAGGTCACGAGGATAACTTAGAAGTAAGGCATCCCCCACTGGTAAATGCCTTACATACTTCAGACCTTATGCGTAAGTTAAGGTATCCGACTACGCTTGAAATTGTGGTTTTGGAAAGGCTTATAAAGGAATGAGATTTTTCATATATATTTACTGTTACCTGCATTAGAATACATACGTAAAGTTGTTTTAAGATAAGTATCATAAAAAAAATAATTTAAATACAACATTTCAGCAAAAAAAAAAAAAAAAAAAGATTTTTAAACCTTTTATGGAAAATACTGACCTGAGTGAGATCACATAGACCTCGCGGATAGTCCATTCATTTGTCTCTAATATTTCATAAATTAAAATAAAATTAATATATATATATATATATATATATATATATATATATATATATATCTAATTTTATTCAGGCTAGGTACCATTCTTAGAACACATTTCAAGCGAATACAGTCTCCGATTTCTATAAAAAAATTCGAACTAACCAGTGATATTATCGGATTCGATCTGCAAAATGCATGTTAGACACTCATTCCAGCATATAATTTATTTCGTTGACTATTTTCAGTTATATTAAGTGATCATAATACTATTTGCTATGAAGATTCACAAATCAAGTTGGAGAATTTTAATAATGTGACTTTTAATGTATTGAATTGAATCAATATTTTTTAAAGTATACAGTGGTAGAATTTTCAAAATATGGAATACTAATACGAGATTAAATAGTATAAATGTTTTACAGCAAGAAATAAGTATAATACATTTCTTAATTTAAAGTAATTTTCATTATTCCTTAAAGGCTTTTATTTCTTTCTAAATAACATTTCATTTGAAGATTAATATCAAATTTCAGCTTCGTTTCACAATTTTCAAAGAATATTTTAACAAATAAATAACGCGTGTGTGTACATTACAAAACACTTATTTATAACGAAATATCACTTTCATTAATGAACATTTACGCAAATAAATAATTAAATTATTTACACTTATATTTAAAGTAGCTACTAACTTTATATTTATTAAAATAATGCTTTTAATAATAACATGACTTTATTTTGATTGATAAACATCTAATTATGTTTTCATTTTACTTCGCCAATATCCATCATGCTTAATAATCGGAACAAGTCACAATACTTTTGATTTTTTGGACGTATCCAGTTCTGTCTTAAACAAACTGAAAACATGCTTAATACAAACATTCCGAAACTGCCAATTATCAAAAGTTCTCCGCTAAGCCTAATTGAGAAGTTCCGAAATTTTGCTCAAAGATTCTTTCTATTTAATACTTATGCCAAGTAACTATCTTTCTAATAATATCCGCTGGAAAAGTTTGTAGGAAAAGGACGCGTTTTGACTGCTCTATCGATTTCCAATTTTTCACAATCGAACAATTTTCTTTGAAATGCTGGGAAACAGTCGAACTAATTAGGTACCAGGTCGCGTCACTTAAAATGGAAAATAACTGGCAGAACTAAAAGGGAAGCTACTACGCCTCTGGACTTTTCTCCGGCAAAATTTTGCTGTTTGGTTTGCGGATGAAATGAAACTGAGTTGTCCTTCTGATATTTGAATAAATTGTTATCATATCTCTTCCCTTATGCTCCGATTTCATACTTAGAAGCTTGTTTTTCTTATCTCGTCCATTTTTCGGTGCGTTCACAGTAATAAGTGTCCGTGACATTTTGTTTGTTAATTATCACTTGGAGCGAAAGTAATTTCGTAAATAAATTTCTAAATTAATCAGGTAATGTTGCTTCTCAAACTTTCTAATTTCATCTTGAATTAAATTTGGGTTCGATTAATTAATTTGTGTACTGTTAATCATTAGATTGGTATTCGACTGGAAAAAGAAAACGACGCGTTTAGCTCATAATTTTAAAGCACTATCGACTTTTAAAATAGTGTTAATAATTTGTGCCTGGATGTTTAATATAAGTTACTAAGTCTGATAAACCTGACATTAAGTGAGACAAAGATCGTGGTCAAATGGCAGAACGATCTTTCGGACCCATTGGAAATAAGAAACGGCGTTCGACAGTGAGATGCAATGGCATGCCTCCTATTTAATATAGCATTAGAAAAAGTGATAAGAGATTCCAATATCAATACCATCGGAAATATTTTTAATAAATCGATACAATTGTTGGCTTTTGCTGATGACATTGATATCATCACTCGAAAAACCCACCACACTAATCTTTAGAGAAAGAGGCCTTCAGGATAGGACTGAAAATCAATGAGAATAAATTGAAATTGCAATTTAAAATGAGAAAATTGTAATACTCTCAAGCAACACCGTCTCTTACATTATAATGGCGATTCGAAGGAAACTTGGCAAAATGGTACGATCCGTAGCCCATAACGCATTGTGTCTTCTTGAGATTGCGATAATAAAATTGTAATTGTGGAAAGTTCATCAAAGGCGTTGTTTCGGTTGAAAATACGATCTCCATGAAGACCCGTCGAGTTGCGTTTCGTTGTTCATTCAATTTACATTTGACAAGTTTAATCCCCTCACGCTGGTATGAAGTGGAAGTTTAGAGAATGAGGGACCCCAACTCAGAAGTTGTATTCGACACTTGATCTGGCTCCAAATTACGAGGTAGATGTTCAATCTTCCACGTGTTCCCAATTACACCGTTAACAAACAATCGAACTAATGAGAGATTAATGTAGTATTTCGTAATTTTTTAAACAACTCTAAAATTTTGTCAAAAATATTCCTTCTTGAAGCATTTTACGATAAGAAATTGTTGAAAATCAATTATATACCACTTATTTTTTTTATTATTAAAAATGAAGTAGCCACAAAAAGAAACATTTTTATTTAATCAATTTTTCCAAAATACGTCATTACCGAAATTTTCTGAATAATTTAAGTTTCCAGAAAGACGGATTAAGCAGAAAAAATTTATTACTAGCTGGTATACCCGTTCTTCGCGCAAGTGAATTAAAAAATTAAACAATACAGATTGGAGGATAAAGAGGTTTTTAATGAGTTATTTTTACGTGAATAGCAAGTTAAACCAAAAAAAAGCTTTTTGCATCTCAGTGAAAAAATTAACCAGTAATAGGTTAAATTTTATGTCTGTGGATCTAATAGCTGATAAAAAGTATTTTTTTATTGTTTATAACTCCTCGTAACTCTCTTGTGGGTCGATTTTTGAAACACTTTCCTAAGCTGATCTCTGCTCAGTAGCACATTGTTACACATTTTGTGTCATGAACGCTTAAAATAGTATAAATACATTATGTGCAATACGTTAATATTACTTTCTGTTGTATTTATTTTATGTTAAAACTGTAATATTCGCAAGCAACGCAGTTCCTTATATTATAACGACTATTCAGTGGAAGCATAGCGAAATGTTGGCGATAGAGCCAAGTTGGCATCATTTTTGGTGACACTGTTGGCAATTTGGTAATTGATTGAATGGTGCAGATGTAGATTTACTGTAGCGCCAACTGGTGGGGCTTTGTAACAAAGAGAATAGCACTCCACAAAAAAATGCAGTATTCTTTCGCGCCACCTGGTGGGGATCTACAACAAAGAGAATATCATCAAAACCTTTTCCAAAAAAAATACTATACATGCCACTTTTTATTGTGATTGGTTGAACGGTGTTGGAGTGACACGATTTCAAATATACATAGATAGAGAGATTAGAATTTCCTCACGGTACATATTCAATGGGCTAAATTCATGTGGCGTCATAGTCATATAACTGCAATCACGTGTTTCCAGTTAATCAGTCCATAAATTCATGTGACGTCATAACCACATGATAAAAGCCATCAAATGTTTTCAACCAACTAGTTCATGCAATTCGTTCTTTCCACCCTTTTACACCTTTCACATACTTTCTTTTAATAAGTAATGTTTGTCAACAATAATAACAAACATAGGCAAAAAATGCACTTGATTTTAAAGTAGAAACGGTGTACTAAGGGATTTTTTTTTTAATTTCGCATATTTTTTCAGGAATCTCAATTTTTGAACATTTTTACCCAATTACCAGTTTTGAGTTCAACGAAGAACACGTGGATGCATCTAACATGGGAGACCTTCATGCATTACGTCTATTTTACTGCAGTCTTCGATTTCCCTTTGTTTGCTTTATTTTAAAATTATTTTACAATATTCTTTATTAACTTACTACATCAAAATGTAAGTTTTCTTTCCAAATTCGAAAAAATGAAACAAAGCTGAAAAAAATTCTATGTAGTTCCCTTCATTATATATTCATTTTTTTTTCCAAATTTATTTCATCACTAGGAAGACACAGTGCTCTCCTATTCAATAATGAACGTGAATCCTGCTAGAAACAGTATTCAGGAAAAAAAAAGCAAAAAGGGTTTCCATGGAAACCGCAACTCCATCTCACGTTTCCTTATTGGAATAATTACTTCTGTTCTGCTGCGTAATCACACCGACGTCATATTACTGAAACGAGTAGCGTGCGTAATACTACGCTCTAATTATATGATGCAATGAATAAGTTGTTATAGTTACTACAAAAAGTACGAGTATCTTCATACTCCCAATTGCTAGGCTAATGACTGTAATACTTCACGGATACGCTTTGAAATCAGTCGAATCGTATTTTTCTTAATATTTTTTTTTCATATTCCATGTTTTTCTAAAGCGTTTTTAAAAGTAATATAGTCATATGTATTCAGTTATAACAGTTATTTATTCTTATCTTTAATTTAAAAATTTTTTTGAAATGAGTTAGATTATTTTTTAAGTTATTTCATAAATTTCATTTTTTGTAACTTCACATTGCATAAAAAAAAATTGTATGGTTATTAGTTTACCACAGAAAAACTTCTTTTGATATTATTGATGTTCTAGTGGTAAGAAGTTTTTTTAAGAAAATTATAAGACATGTGTTACAATATTAATAAATCTGACTTATTAACTGCATAATTTTTTAATTTCCTGCATTAATATTGATAGATCGTAACAGTATTTAGAATTGAATCGACAGTTTGCTGTTTATTGAGGGATTGTATTTTAGATTTAATACATCCAACTACGTTCAAAATCGTGATTTTGAAAAAGAATATAAATAAATACTATGATATTCAATTTTTTTGGCAAAAAAAAATGAAAATGAATCACATATTTCCTAAATTTTCTCCCTTTATATATAAAAAAAGTTTCTATAATTGCCTATGTACATAGCTAAAATCTCTCTAAAGAACCTGAACTAGGATTTTTGAAACATATAATTTAGAAATGGATTTATTTATATTTGAATATGTTAGAGAGAGAAGAGAAATTTTAACAAGAAAAAATCATTGGCTATTATTTTAATTGATCACAACTCTGAAAATAACTAAAATTTCTCAAAAATGCTAGTTTAAGCTCTGCATAAAATTCTTAGTAACGTAGAAGAAAATATTATTGCTATAGTAGCTTCTTCTATTAAAAGAGATAGTTTTGAAATAATGCCCTTTTTTCTCTATTTTTTGCCACAAAAAAAGTGTATTTAATTAATTTTTATTATAATAATATTCTTGAAAGAATTTATATGTATATATTCTAACTAGACTGACTCTAAATATCAAAAAGAACAATTATTCATTTATAAGCTTTTTTAAAATGACGTTCCGAATGTGATCGGAGTAGATGAACATATTTGTATGATTAGATTGTATTATAATGTAACAATAGCTATATAACAATCTTATGGTAAGTATTGATAAAAGAGTATAACTTTAGATTTTAACTGAACTAGTGGATTTATCAAAATTCATTATTAAAAATTAATGGCAGATGTTAATTAAAAATAGTGTTTAGGAATAATTTTATTAGCTTTGCTTTTTTCGTAACTCAACGAACTTGAGATAAATATTTTAAAATTATTTTAGACTTTCGGAAGGATACGTTAATTTTAACACTAACTGAGATCTCATCATATAACGCAACAACTTAGAAATCAAATTCAAGACTACTTCAAGTCCCACTATTTTCTAACACTCTCTATATATTTATCTTATTGGAATTTTTAATCGTTAATAAAATACATTTTAAAGCGCTCCATTGAGCTGAAATTTTATATACAAGATTATTTAAGATGACAATAGAATAAATTCATTATAATTAATACAAATTAATTGATTAAAACTAATTATTCAAAGAATTACAAATACAGCCACGTTGCCATCCTTTTTGGTGACTTGTGTCAAAACTTGAAAAGGTTTTTTTTTTTTCCTCACATTTTAAAGCACTCATTAGAGCTGAAATTTTCTATACACTATTGTTTGGGGTAAAAATACGATAATTTAATTATAATTAATAGATCGAAACAAATTATTTAAAGAATTACAGATACAGCCAAGTTGGTTTCATTTTTTAGTGACTTGGCTCAAAACTTTAAAAGATTTTTTTTCTCACGTTTTAAAGCTTTCAGTTGAACTGAAATTTTATATACACGATTGTTTTGGATGACAATACGATACTTAAATGATAATTAATAAAAATTAATGACCACTTAATGTTGTGATTTTGTCCTATGTATATACATATTTATATTAATTGTAACTTTAATAAATTCAATAAAAAGTAGCTAAAATAAAAATTTTCCTTGTTGATCTAAGTAAGAATTGACTCAATATTTTCTTTATTTTACTTGTTTTGTGATTATATTCTGACTAAGTTAATACTCCTTTTCAGAGTACACCCTCCACTACAAAACGGACGACGGCAATTGGCTGCAGGAAATGCTCAGCAGTGACGCTGATAAATTCACGCTGAGGAACCTGCGCTGTGGCACCCGGTACCATCTGTATATGACAGCCTCCAACAGCTTGGGGACGGGAGAACCCAGCGAGGCAGTCTCGGCACGCACCAAAGGAGCAGGTAGGCTTTGGTTGACTTTCAAATGCCCTCAGAAGAGGAGATTATTTGTTTTAGTTTGGATTGATTCCGAAGAGTTACGCGTGATTAAAGTATTCCCGTGAAATATCCCTTTGAAAATATGAAACTAGATTCTGCTCGTTAGATTTAAATTCATCATTTACAACAAATCTTTGTTGTAAATAATGTAAAAATTTTGTAAAAATTCTTTCATATATTTTTATCTTTACACATCTAAGTTTTGAAAAATTGTTTTAATCATCACTTGAGTTCTGGGACAGAAAATGGACATTTTTTTGCAGTAGCGACTGCTATAACGTTTCTGTGTTATTGCGTTCTTCCCCTTTTCTAAAAGGGATTTTTCCTTAGTAAAATGGTCGGTGGTTTGACCCGCAGCTTCGTATTTTGTACGCGGAAGCATTTAGTCACCGACGATTGAAAGAATTGACGTATGTATAGCAGAGAATGAATATCAAATTTGTAGAGTGCTACGGAGACTGACGAAATGTTGAAGCATATATTCAGAAGTGACATATTATCGTGAACGCAAACTTTTGAATGGCATCGACGTTTCAGGAAAGGCAGGGAAAGTGTCGAAGACGACGAACGCTCTGGACGTCAGCAGTATGTTCGCGCCGCTGAAAACATTGAAAAGGTTTCTTCGGCAGTACGCATAAGCAGGCTTTAAACAATGATGGGGGTTAAAACGAAAATAACTGCTTTTCCACAACATCCTTACTCCCCTGATTTTGCCCCTTGCAACCTCAGACTATTTCCAGAACAGAGACGTCGCCTTTAGGGTCGGCGATTCTAATCTGCAGATGTAATTAAAAGAGCATCGCAGGCTGAATTAAAGGACACGGCTAAAAATGGATTCCAGAAATGTTTCAATGAACTTTACAAGCGATGACAAAAGCGTATTCTTGCTCAAGGGACTTATTTCAAAAGAGGATATGTTTCAGCAATTTAATTGGGAATATTTTTTAAGTTATAGACTCAGTCCGGGAATTTTTGAATCCTACCTCGTGGTACTGGATTTTGTACAACTGAAAAAAAATTATACGAAGTGTATAGAATGATTTTAGTGAATTGCATCATTTCAGCTCGATTGTGAACATAATTCCATAAATTCTCAAACTTTATTCGTTCACCCCGGTATTCTAGTGATCAAGTTCATGGACTTGTCGCTGGTGTGTTCCTGAATTTGAGCCTAGTACCCCTGAAGACCCACCGTGTAGAGAGGGCCGATGTACGTTAAATTTGTCGATGCTCAAACATCCTCCCGTTGGTATAGCGTGAAAGAAAGGACAGGGGGGAGGGGTTCCAGCTCAGACATCGTCCTCGGTGCTTCACCATGGTTCAGAATTATGAGGTCCTTGAGCAATAGCCTTTGTGCAGCTTAACAGTGTGATGTAAATATAACTCCCACGCAATCAAGTTTATTCGTTAATAGTCTTTTGCTTTTCAAAAGCAGAATAATAACGTATACGATCAAGTAAATAATCTGCATTTAATGATTATATAAAAAGGGCCCAATTTGCATGACGTCATGGTCACATAACTGCAATTATGTGTTTCCATCCAATTAATTTATAAATTCGTGTGGCGTCATAGCCACATGATAAATGCTATCACGCATTCCATGAACTTTGCTGCAACCAAATTTTGCTTTTTTAGAAACTTTCTTTTAAAATGTTCATAATTGCCAGCAATAATAACGTACATTTATAAGAAAAATGCACTTGATTTAAAACTACAGGCATTAAAAGGGTGGTCCCAAATTCGTGGTACAAACTTCAAGGTTAGGTACAGGACACATTGTGTGTGTGTGTGTGTGTGTGTGTGTGGGGGGGAATGCATTGGCACAAGTGATGCGGTGAGGCAACAGCGCAAAAAATAAGAGACGAAAGGAAAGACAAAGTATTTATTGAAAGCGTGGTTGACAAGTGCAATGTTTACAATAACTGTTCTGCACATAAGCTATGAAGGTGTGTGCGTGGGTGTGCTTGTGGGAGATCTTCGAAACTATTAGATCTTCTGGCTTGAAATTTGACACGCGCGTTTCTTTTGCTTAGAGATTCACTAAGAATGGGTGTTTTGCTGAAATCATCCGGATAATTCACTAAATAACTTTACTATCTTGTTTAATAAATCGTTTTTTATGAGTTTACTTAAAATTATTTCAAATACTAATTGAGTTTCGTCTTCATTGAGTTTTTATTTAATCTTTCCATCACTATTGTTATATCTTTCATTTCACCTGTGCGAAGAATAAGGACGCCTGCTAGTAATAGATTAAAACTAAATTATGTAGAAGTAAATATCGTTAAATAATACTAGATAACTGATCTCAATGGAGTTTGCCAGATTTTTAAAAAAATTATACTACAAACATTTTAACTTTTTCTTTTGTTAATAACTCCAAAACTTTTAAAACTTATGTATAGCTAGTATTATTGAATAAGACTAAAAAAGGCTCATAACAATAATATTTTCTGCTTATAATATATTCTCATAATATTAACTTTAAAATGTGAATGCTTACATGAGACGATTTCTTTTTATTCAATTATACAAAAAAAATTATTTTCATATAAATTTGATGGTGGAACTTATCCTTACGCACGTATTTATCCGAAAAAAATATACAATTCTAACATTATTAGAATCCGTGTGTGTGTCTGTAGTTTTACCAAAGTGATATTACTTGCGAGTTATAGTTGAATTCCAGCGCTAACTATTTCACGAATCTCTGAATTGCGTTAGGGATCGTCAAATACGTACATTTGAAGGTATGCTTCAAATTCATCATTTCCATAGTTGATGAGTTATGTTATAGCCAGAAATGCCCAACAGCGCCCTAGTTTAAATAGCGATAATTGTTTCATGTTTGTGGTAACATCTGAAACCACAGATTTGTAGAATAACGCAGGTGGTTACGATTTAAGCAATTTAAGATTATGAATGTCGAATAACGGGCTTTAGCGTACATTCCCATTAAAATGTAGCTCAATAAATCTGCAAAATGTTTTATTATTCCGTGCTTTGATAAACACTCGATCTTTTAACATACTTTGTCTTTTGAATTAACTTAAATGTTTTTTTATATATTTAACAAGTAAAACTCTATCTATATTGCTTCAAAAAGTGTGCAACCTTAATAAACAATTAATCTATTTGATGAGAGTTACATTTCATGGATACAATCCAAAACCATTAGAGAACGAACAAACAAAAGTGATTTTTTTTTTAAAAAAAATTCTGGATTCGCGTGTGCGTAATAATTTTTTCTACATTTATAAATGATTCTAGATATTGTATAATCACACGGAATTTTTAAAAGGTATACTTTCAAATATTTTTTTAAAAAATTCCTCTTTTAAAAAATGATATTTCTTACTACACCTAGTTGAGCCTTAAAAATTACAGTTTAATAATTCAAATTTATGTATTTATAAATATATTAGGTAATATATTTATGTAATTTCTAGTTAAATATTATAATGGGGTAATCAAGTAATATGTTTTAAAGTGGGATACACTTAGAGATTGCAATATCGGACCAAAAGTTCAATACCGGTATTCGATATTCTTTAGGTCTTAATTTCGGGATACCGGTTTTAATACTGGTAGTAGAAATTTTAGAAAAAGAAAGAGACAGCACAGGTTTTTTGTTTTATTCATTAGTTTTGTTGTAGAGTGTTAATATCACAAAAAATGTGTAACTTATTAATTATAATAGTATATAAAGAATCAGAAAAAGTAAAGGAACAGCTTATTTATTTAAATAAAAAGAAAGTGTAAATATCACTATTCAGTCTATCGTTTTCATCATATAAATAATAAAACCAAATGTTTTTTTATGTTCTTTAAAGTTATTATGGGTTATTATTTATGAGTATATATAAAAAAAATCTGAAAAATATTTGGAACCCTAAAGTATGAAGTGCAAAAATACAATGGGAATAACAAACTCACCAATTTTAAAAATATCGAAATATTATGCACTTTCCACACAACTACAACCTTGTTTTCACAGATACGAATATCAGACTACGAATCCTGCGCGTGTGCAGTATCACTCTGAACTGGAATAGGATAGTTTTGAATCACCTCCTTGGAGGATTCACATATTTTATCACTTTTCTTGATTGTAAGATGCAGCTTAGTATTTACAGCCTAATTAACTTCACCCGTTAGCGAAATATAAAAACAAAAACGCATACTATTTTGCTAGGTTGGCGATCCCTGAACATATAGTGGAAACAATTTTAAAAATTTCTAGTAAATACCGAAAAAACGGTATTTAAACTTGTGAATACCGATATTACATAATTGTACAAATGGCTCAAAATACCTGTATTGCAATCCCTATATACACTGTAATAAAAGAAACTCCCCCCCAATGATAATTGATGACACATTTTCATTTGTCTTTATTTTCAATCATTTTGCAGTTATTTTTTAATACTTCTTTAAAAGTATTTTATGTTATCCATAGTCTATATTAATTTTAAAATGAAACTTCTCTGTCATGTCTTACAAAATAATCAATAGTAAAAAATAAAAAATACCTATAAGTTAGCTTATATTTTAAATTCCTCTGTAAAATATATATATATTTATAATCTGATTTAAAAATTAATTTAGTTTTTCAAAAATTGAAGGTTGTTTTTCTTTATAATTATAACACATAGGATAAAATTAAAAAAGGATAATGTTTTTAAGAAAAAAATCCCCATAGAATTAGTATGTAAAGCTTAAATACATTAATAGATAATATTTTAGTTGAAAATATTTTAATTAAAAAATTTTAAAACCAATTAAAATAATATTTTTACTTAGAAATTAAACATTTGTTATTCTTGTTGCATGGTTCGAAGATAAAGCAAATCAGATTCCTTTAAATATTTATTGCTTATTGTTAAAACAAAAGCAATATATTTTTCATTATAGCCATATTTACACACACTTTACCTAGATAAAAATAATCGCAAATGAATTAATGTTAATTATTTAACAAAGATTAAATCTGAACATAAATTGCGATTAAAAATATCACTTAAAATCGTTTGCATTCTATTTAATGCCTAAAATCACAATCATACATGATTTAAGGGGACGTGGTACGATTTATAAGAAATTCTTTGCTTTCCTGATTTTTAAAATGTTTTTTGCTTGTAGCCTATGTATATGTGTTACAGAAAATAGCTTTTGTGCACAAAATACTACACAAAAAAAATCACCATTTAATTTTTTATAGAAAAATTTAAAAATTTATGAAAGGAATTTAAAAGGCTACTCCTTCTACTCTAAATGACGTACACACATAAAATTTGATTTACTAGTACGTCGAACAACGCATAACAAAATTTGGTTTGGGTTTTCTGCTAAGATAATTGGTATTTGTATAAGGCAATCTTTTAGGCATGCATATTTAAAACTCCTTAAAAAATGTATAAATTCAATGTTCAAATATTTAAAAAATAAGTTATATAAAAAAATTAAATCAATTTCTACTTAGGTCAACAAAAAGTTTATTTTAGTTTTTATTAAATAATTGTAATAAGTATGAATATACACATGATAGAATCACAATACAAGTAGCAAAACACCTTTTAAATTAACATTAAAAACCTTTTAACCACATTAAATTTGCAATAACATTTTTTTAAAAAAAAATGAAGCTATCTTAAAACCAGTGTAAAAGAAATTCTGACGTCTAAACTAGCATATGATTATCTAGGTCAAATTAAATATTCATCGCTAATTTAACAAAAGCTATTTTATCCAATGGTGATGACATCTAGAGGAATAATATCGACTGAGAGAAATATTTCTCGAAAAATTAAATTAATGAGTTAATATATATTTAAAAAAAACTATTAACGTCAAGTATCATTCATTACAAGTTAAAAAAATGTATTTGAATAGAAAGTATTTCATAACGAATGAAAGTTTCACAGCAAGACATATATATATAATAGAAAGAAAAACTACTGATCTTATGTAATTGTTTTAGGATTTTTCTACCTTACGATTTGTTTTGGATTCTTCTGCATTAAGAGTTTGGAAGAGTTTGTTACATAATAGTAGTGATAGTTTTCATACTCTCTGAGTTTTTACCCTCTGAATTTTTGCTTATTTTATTTTATTTGGTTTTTCCTTCCGAGTTGCAAAGGGGGAAGGTTGGCGCCTAAACTAGTTTAACCCCATTTCGGTCCTAAAGTATTAAATTGCTTTCTGACTCTAGGTTCTTCTTTTTTGTAGTTTCTTTTTTATTTCTCTATAATTTTGTTCTTCATGTTCAGCTCTTATATTTTTATTACGGCGTTTTCTTGTTATGTTCATTATCTATTATTTCTTGTTTTTATAATACATATTTCTTTCTATATATATATATATAAAGGAGAAAAGCGACTCACTGACAAATCACGATATCTCATTAAACCTACAGACTTGAAATTTGGGGTTAGGTAAATCGTTCCCTTCATGGAGTAGACGTCAACTAAGAACGTTTTGCAGAATTCCCCAAGGGGCGTTATAGATAATTATTTCCATTACTAAACTATTAGATGAACAGTCGTGAAATTTGGTACACAGATTTCTTTCATTTAGTAGAGATTCCATACATAATGATTTTTACGAAAATCGTCCTCCAAGGGGCGTTGAAGGCACTTAAAAGGCGTTATACATAATTATTTCCATTTTTAACCTATTAGACGTACAGTCTTGAAATTTGATAAGCGGATTCTTTTCATAGAGTACAGATCCCTACAGAATGGATTTTGTGAAAAACGACCCCAAGTGGCGTTGTGGAGAATTCAGGGCGTTATAGGCAATTAACTACTTTTTTAAGCTATTAGACGCAAAATCTCGAAATTTAGTAAGCTGATTCCATTCATTAAGTAGAGATCCGCTTTAAGATAGGTTTTGTGAAAATCGTTTCCTAAGTGGCGTTGAGGGGGCTTAAGGGGCGTTACCGATAATTATTTCCAATTTTAAACTATTAGACGTACAGTCTTAAAATTTGGTATATAAGTGAATTCCTTTCATGGTGTAGAGATCCGCTACAAAATAGTTTTAGGGAAAATTGATCCCCAAGGGTCACTGAGGGGGATTAAGGGGCGTAATATATAAATGTTTCAGCTTTTCAACTAATAGAACCACCTGCTTGAAAATTAGAAGGTATGTTCCGTTCATGGAATAAAGTTCCTTTTACAAAGATTTTTGCGAAAACGGACCCTCAAAGGAGTGGGATTGCGAAGATTAAGGCGTGTTATAGAAAAATTGCTGTTTTTGAATTTAACTCATTTACTTGAAATTTGTTGAGCACTTTTCTTTAGTTGAATAGTGTTTGTTCCACTAAGAATGGATTTTACGGAAATTAACTCCAGGGGGAAGCGGGGAGAGTTATTGGGGCGTATTGATAGACAAAATTCCCATTTTCGAACTGCTAAGACTATAATAATAAAATTTGGTTTGCATGCTTCTTTTGTTGAATTGGAATCCGCTAAGAATGCTGTCAACGAGATATTGATGATAAAAATTCCGTTTTTGCTCTGTTAGATTCAGACTTGAAATTTAGCACGCATGTTAATTTTATGGAGTAAGGATCCACTGAAATTTGCTTTGGTGAAAATCCACTTGATTATTAGGTTCAATGAGCGAAAAAATCTTTCTCCTTCTATTTTAGATATAAATAGAAATTAGATATGATAATTTATATTCTTTTTATATCAAGGTACTATAAAGCTATAAATTTTTTTTCAATACAATCAAATTCTTAATGATAGATATCAATAATTAATATATATGTAAACAGTATACATATATACAACATCGTGAAATACTCAGTGAAGCGGGTGGGTAACGGCTAGTATATATATATACTCAGGAACATTGAAAATAGCGACCCAAGAAGGAAGATAAGTACAATCACGAAACTTTGCAAATAAGTACAGCGTAATGTGATATGCAAATGATCCAAGTTTTGTGCCAATACGCATGCTCATACACGCCGAGGTGGAACTACAATCAGGAAGAGGATGCTAAATAAGCCAGCGCAAATTCGAAGATTCAGAAACGTGATGATTACCCGCCGATTGTAGGAAGACTTTGGTAAGCGAAACATGCCAGGTAAACGTGCTAGAAGACATTTCTCACAGTTAAGCTAGTTTGATAGAGGCCTGATCATCGGGATGAAAACTGCAAGCTGGTCGACGTGTCGTGTTTCTGGCCAGGTGGATCGTTCGGAGTGTTCCGTTAGAAATTGTTGGGAGCAGTGGACACGAGAAGGTACCCACGCGCGGAAAACCGGGTCTGGAGCGACCAGGAAGACCACAAGGAGAGAGGATCGTGCGGCAAGCACTTGTTGGCCCCACAGTGACTCGTTCAACGATACGAGCAGACGTAGGCGTAGCAATTGTTCCACAAACAATTTCCAGACACCTTGCAGAAGCAAATCTGAAATCCAAACGCCCTTTCCGTGCACTCCCTTTAACACCGGAACATCGGCAACTGCTTCTACAGTAGTGCCAATCCAGATCAATGTGGAATGTCACAGATTGGTCAAAGGTTGTGTTTAGTGATGAATCCCGGTTTGTTTAGGGGACAGATGATAACCGTGTACGGGTGTGGAGGCGCCCTGGTGAGCGGTACAATTCCCCCCCACACACTGTTCTACGTCACACTGCGCTTACAGCTGGTGTAATGGTCTGGGGGCCAAAGCCTATGATAGCCGGTCCATTTTAATTGTGATGCGTGGAAACTTAACGGGTCAACGTTACGTTGATGATATTCTTCGACCCCATGTAAGATCTTTCGTAAATGGTCTCCCAGGGGCAATTTTCCAGCAAGATAATGCTCGTCCGCATACAGCAAGAGTTGCTCGAAACTTCCTACACGTGATTTTCAGACTCTTCCATGGCCGACCCGCTCCCCCGATTTGTCCCCTGTAGAGCACGAGTGGGATCAGCTAAAACGGCAGATGCCATCGTGTCACTCTGTACATGATTTAGAGTTGGCTGTTCAAGATTTTTGGGCCCATCTGCCTCAGGTCAACATAAGGTGTCTAATCGACTCAATGCCAGACCGTGTGGCGGCATGTATTGCAGCCAGCTGGAGGTGGTCCAACGCGCTATTGAAGTTGCCCAGTATTTGTGTCGTTGCACACCCTGTATTCGTATAATTGTCTTGTTTTTGAGATCAAGTGAATCTCTCATCTGTGTCATTATGTGTATTAAATTTCATTTCAATCCGATGCTTTCTTCTTGGGTCACTATTTTCAATGTTCCTGAGTGTATATAGGGAGAAAGTGAACTTATATATATATATATATATATATAGTCGGAATTGAAAAGTAAGTATTGATTTTTTATTCAAAAATGCTTACCAACTTTTATTACATGTGTTAATAGCAACAGGTAAACAAATTTCAAAGTATTTGGCCCAAAAGGAAAAACAAAACATGGCATTTTAAATGAAAATAAACTAGTTATTTCTACTCTCCTAGATAAACCGGTTTAAACTTTTTATTTGACATGGGGACTTCAGGAAAAACGAACATAAATTTATCCTAACTCTGAACTATTTAAACTTAGAACTTTCTAATTTCTGAGATTATATATAAAAATATATAAAGAATAACTTAAACTAAAAAACCTTTATTTGAATTTTTAACCAATTTTTGTCAATTGAATCGCTATGTGCCTCCTTAATTGTTAATCCCCCATAAAAAAAAGAAAAAAAATTATAAAAAAATTCTCTTAAGACTCAGTTAATTAACAAATATGCCTATCATTTTCGTTCAAGCAAAACTTCTCCCAGCCCCAATCGCATTTGACAAGACAATTCGAGAAACTCCAGGAATGACTCATCGATAAAATCCAAGGAAAACCCATCGAAAGAGCAATGATTAATGGGAGCACTTCTCCAAACCAAAAACGAAGCCATGATCGATACTGCCCGTAATCACTTGTGTGCTTAATGCATAATCATCTGGGTTCTTCTTGATCGAGAGCCTGCATAACAAGGTTACCACAACAGCTTGAAGCCACGATCTAATGTAGCTAGAGACAGGACTTATCTTCTTTCGTATTGGACGCCTCTTTCTTGTGATCGATAGTTTTGTCGATTCAATCTATCATTCCGTCAGCAGAGGAAGGCTGCTTCCTTTTGATGTGTTAATTGCAAGTTTACCTGTTTCGTTTTCGGGAAAAGATGTTTTCATCGGGAAATTGCACAGAGTGCACTGTTTGAGTTTGAAATCGAATGCCACAGTCTTTAATGACACGGGAAGTAACAGCTTAATATGTTTGTTCTCTTGGCAAAAGGTTGTATTGCGTTTCGCTGGATCTTATAATGAGTGTTTGCAGAGATATACATAAAAATCGTTATTCAGATGGTAATAGATCAGTTATTTAAATCATTTCTCAATTGTCGATACCTATTGATAATGTTAAAGGTTACCAGCCTTTAAATACTGTGCATTTCCATTTAACCATTTTATTGCTATTTTAAAAATAACTTAAGTATACAGTGTTGGCCAAAAATGTGGACACTTTTTTAAAATTGTTATGTTTTTTTTTAAGTTTGCATGCTTATGGAAAGTGTTACGTTGAACTGAATGCAAAGTCTTTTGCATCATTTTAAAGAGAATTCAATACAAAAAATTCATACAAAATACTGAATTCAATCCAAAAAATTTGAAATATTTGCAAAGCAAAAAAATTTATGCCGCAATAACTATTGAGATATATATTAAATACTGATGGTAGCAGTGAGTTACCAGTGCTTAATGGGGTAGCCTGGACAAGAGTTTTCAAACGGTACCACAAACTTGTGGCACCGTATGAAAACTCTTCTCCGAATGAGGTACTCTTGAAATAAAAAGGAACTAATTGAGGATATAATTGTTTCCTGACATCATGTAATAACGAAGAAAGAGCTTCAAACTAATTTCAGCTCAATGAAATATTGATGTGAAACTGTAATTAAAAACAAGTAATATAACAAAAATTTAAGTGAATCTCTACTCAGATCAACAAAGAAAGATTCTATTTAAGTTACTTTTTATTAAATAATTGCAATTAAAATAAATATGTACATATATAGGACAGAATCACAATATTAAGTGGCAAAATAGAGAGTGGTTTTCCTTTCTGTATATCGTGTCGAACTACTATTTTTAATTGTTACTATTCATTCATTAATTAAATTTAATTATTGCAATAAAAAAGTATAGTAAAGAGAAATCACATTCTCAGAAATTAGGCTATCTCCAGTGGGATTGGAACCCACGACCTCTGGATTAGAAGACCAAAACACGCTATCCATTGCGCGACAGGGACACAACGAGCGAATTCCTTTTTTTATATAGGGTGTTGGACTATTATGTTTGTTTGGAACTATTTATTCATTAATTAAATAGAATTTATGAATTAATATTTAAAAAAACTATATTAAACTTGTCATACACTACATTTTTAAAAAATGTATTTGAACTGGAGCGGATGAATAAAAATATTTTGTTTAACGATTGAAAATTTTATCAAGATATATATATATATAGATTAGGAACTAATAGTAGGAATTGAAAAAACAAAAAGATGAACATAAAAAAATTGATTTCTACATATATGGCATACCTTATGTACTTTCATTACTGAATAAAATGAAATGTTGTTCACAAATTCGTTTTCATTTATTTATTTCTAATGGAGCTGCGGACAGGTGTTTTATTATTGCAAACCTTAATATATTCTCTAAGAGCTGGTATCTCGTTTTAGTGTAGCATGCTATAGGTGGAATATCAAATGCTGTAACATAATTTTGACGCCCAGTTTCCACCCCAGAGGGAGGCACTTGAGCTCTGACGATTGTTCACATATTTGTCTTCCATGATATCTTCAGGCACATCACCGAACTTTGATTCCTCTTCATCTTTGTTAATTTGATACATAAACAATCATTTTCCATTCCATACAGACTTTTAGATATAACACATTTTTTAAGTGAATTTTGAATTGTGTCAGGTTTAACATCTCATTCCATGCTTTTACTTTCTCCTCACACACTATTTCTAGACTGGCATGGGCTCATTTGGCCTCCTTTTGTAAATATTTCTTCACCTAACATCCTCAAACTTTCTAACACCTCTTTTCTTGCTCTTTAGAGCTTTGGTTCTGTAAGTATACCATTGTTCAAAAGCCTGGTATAATTCTTCGAATAGCTGACTTCGAAAAGTAAGAGAATTGCATATTTCAGATTTCTTCTTATAAGACAAAATGGATGCGTGTTATGTGGCGAATATACCTAGAAATTTTTAAAATACAGTTAGAAAGAAACGAGGCGTGTAATACGCAGGAATATAGGGTTGTTAAATAAACAAAATCAATAATCGTCGGTTTTTACAATCTGTTCCTTAATAATTAGCAATATTTAGAATAAATTTTCTTTAGAAATTAAGTTCGGGGAACCAAAGACCAAACACATCTTGTCCATTTCAAAATTCTTTGCGTTATTTCCATAGATTTTGTATACACATTTTCATATATTCTTCCTTTAACTTCTTACCTTGGTTGCAGTAGTTAAAAGTCATAATCGGGAACTCGCGGACGGTGTTTTGAGTTGTTGCTGCTACTTGTGCCGCCTGATTGACAGTAACATCAGATCAAGGCCCACGAAATTCATCGTGGCTAGGGGCTGATAGTATGCCTATCGTTAGCCGTAGCTTTGAACACCGTACAGGTGACAGTACGATTTTTCTCACTTCCACCCCAATTTAGAGGAACACCCTGGGAGTAGACAGATGCCTCCCACCTTTCTAGCCCTTCCACTAACCTCATGAGAGAACTTGCGGCTCGACGGCTATTTAGAGTACCCTCATGCCGCAAAGGCACTAAACATTTACAAACAACCATGCCTTTCCCGGGATTCGAACACAGGTCTTACGGCACAGTAGTCAGTGCCACTAATCACTACACTGGATGGGCGGCCTGGTGTTTTGAGTTGTGGGCTTGAGTCACTGAAAACTGAAACTGACTCACTGAACTCACTGACCACTGAAAACTCTCCTGGTACAGGAGCTTATACACATTAAATCTATGTAGGCCGGATATTTTCACGCTGGAAAGGTGCGGAAGTTTAGAGAGTAGTCAAAAATACCACTGAAGTTGCTGAAGAGGGCGACGTCTCTAAAAATCAAATGAAATAACTTTACAATAACAATCAGTTTGTAAAAGAATACCAATATTTCCAATTTTCTTTTATTACTTTATTTTAAGGTTTATCATGAATATAGATTATTATTCTGGATTATATATTTATATATATATATAAACCACGGGCTGGGCAATTTTGCTTCAGCCTTTCATCCCTTTAGTGAGTCGGTAAATGAGTACCAAGCTTGCTTTCGAACCTAACACTGGGGGTTTAGTGTCAGAATGACCACCTGATCGGAACATCTGTTCATGCATCACAGTACCCAAGGTCACGTATACTGAGTTGGGCACAGTAGGTCTTGACCCTCATGGGGTGTTGTGCCACTGATTTAAGTTATTGTTTTTACAAAAACAATCAGGATATTCGAAACTACTCCTTTGTTTCTATAAATGCAACATTTGCATAATTGTATTTTTAGAAACATTTTATGCAATATATTTTATATAAACGCAACGGATAACAAATTTGTAAAACGCATTCACGTAGCAATTTATTCAATGCACTTCATCAAATTTCAAAATATGATTCGATAATATTTTTTTTATAAAAATCTTAACTGAAAGAATTTTGAAAATTGAGTGCTCTTGATTTTTTTTACAATTAAAGTAATTCAGCAGATTTATGTATTATAATTTTTTAAATTGGTTAATTTGTTAAGTTCTGAAATAACAAAAAGTGAGAGTGTTAAGTAAAAAAAAAACATTTGTCCTAAATCCAAGTGTTTTAATTATATTTTTTCCCCTTTTAAATATTTGCTTGATAGAATCCAATAAAAATTTTATTCAATCATATTTATTAAAAAAACCAAAATTAATTTCAAAACAATTTTAGTAGGATTCCAATTTTTCCTTTTTGTATTGAATGATGGCATTCATAATTTTCCAAAATATTAAATGGTTTTTAGAATTCCTTAACGATTTATCGATTTATATATAATTAATTTTCCTATTACGTTTATTCCTTATATTGTACTTTATAAAATAGTTGGATGGTTTGGCTAAAAATTCTTGATTTAAAACGTTTTTGGAACATTTCGAATAATGTAAGACTAGATAAGAATTAGAAACTATTCACAGAAATATATTTGAATTCAGCATACGGTTTCTACCATTCAAAACGTAATTATTAAACAAACTACCTTCCTTCCAAACATAAACTTTGAATTGTGAGCTTTGAGAAAGTTTAAATCTTCCAGAACTCCGTCTCCGTCAGGAGAAAACCTAATTTAAATGTAAAGTGCTCTGGGAATATAAATATTTAATATAAATTATTCCAGTCAAACGAATTGTCCTTTTGCGTCCAATTGCTGCTGATAAATTTCAGCAATTGGGGTGGAAAGTGCCACGATTGTCAAATCAACGAAGAGTATTGATTGGATTTACCAAATAACGTATGTGCTACATCTAGAAACGTGTGTTATGCTTCTTTCTTTTGTTTCTTATTATACTTGGAGAAAAAAGAAAAAATAAGAAGGGGGGAGGTTCCGCTTTTTCATTTTGTCCGATCATTTTCTGAAATTAAATTTGTAAATATTAGTTACGGAGTGTCTCGATAAGAATTGGATTATATTTCTTTCAGAGATTGTTGCCCTTAACATAGTGCGTCTCAAACTTTCAATATTTGCAACTCAATTTTCTCAATCATAACTTTAATCCCCCCCCCCCGAAACACAATAACAGTGTTTTGAAATACAATAAAAATATCTGATGTAAATACGACTTTAATTAGAAACAAAACAAATTATCAAGATAAGTACTAAATTTTTTATATGACAAGACCATGGGAGTCACTAGTAATTATTAAACTTGTTTTTAATTTAGTATTGACTAATTACCTAGCAAAAATATTTAGCAGTACTGATACATTTACAAATATATTATATTAGTATAAATGTGTTTCATTTTTATGACAGAATGTTTTGGGGGGTTTTTTGGGGCTTCTTTTCAGTGAATTAATACTTATTTTAAATCTTTTATTTTCAACTTTTCAATATGTTCGCGCCCCCTCGTTGAGATATCACGCCCCCCAGGAGAGTGCCCCCCTCACAGCTTAAGAAACACTCCCTTAACAAAGGTAGACTTCCAGAAAATACACACATTGAACACACCGAGATAATGTTTTTTTTAATATTCAGTTTAATTGAAATTTATGACACACATATTAAAATTTTAATGATAGTGTTTGTGATAACTTTTTTAATGTTTAATGAATGTTGTTGTCGTTTCTGATGCCGCCTAATCGACGGTGTCAGATCACGATCCACGAAACTCATAGTGGTAAGGGGCTGCATGTACGTCTGCTTTGGCCACAGCTTTGAGTACCATGCATGGGACAGTACAATTTGGCTCGGTTCAACTCCAATAAGAATCTAAAAAGAATCTCTCCAATAAGAATCCAAAAAGAATCTTTCCAATAAGAATCCAAAAAAATCTCTCCAATAAGAATCTGAAAAGAATTTCTCCAATAAGAATCTAAAAAGAATCTCTCCAATAAGAATCTACTAACGATAGTCCAATAAGAATCTAAGTAAACAAATTATCTAGTGGCTTTCTCTAATAATAATCAAAATAGAATCAATTAACTTATTATTATTAATGGGAAACAAGTTATTGTATGCAAAAAGATACATAAAAAAGTCCTAAAATTTTTCGTGAGCCCAGCTATAAGTCAGGTGACCCCAATTGGGGTCAAGACCCCTAGTTTAAAAAACGCTGATGTAGGTCATTTGTGTATTTCTTAAATTATTTTAAATACCCAAACTCAATTGCATTGTTACCCAGTCGTCCTTTAACTCATTTCTTTTCCGGAATGCCTTATATCCGCTTGTTTTGAAAGCTGTTATACTCACAATTTCAAAGATTTAATTCCTTAGAAAAACGAATTTAAATAAATCGCTACTACAGGCTTTAGCGTTAAATTACTGTATCATACTACGTAACATATTGATAACAATCTGTTTGGAATAAATTGGAGATTCAAGCCTCCCCCAGAAACTACACAAATCTATATTTCACTGTTTTAAAAAATGGACTTTCACCATCCATCTTACTTTAAACTGTTTATTCAGAAAACATACCACTTTGTCAAAGAAATAAAGACAAATGCAACTTGGGAATGCGCAAACCAGGGAACCTAGCTTTTTTTTGTCGTGAATAAATCTTTCATTTTAAAAAACAAAAAGATTACAATAAATAAATAGGTTTGTTCTTTCTCTGTTTTTACTTGAAATGGATGTTAATCATTCATGTTGATTTCTAGGAAATTTCTGTCATTTTTTTTTAATGTTGAAAAAACATCATTTTTATTGGATCACATAAATAAATACATCACTTAATATTTTTCTCCTGATGGCAATATCATTTGCTGTAATTATACAAAAACAATGCAATGTGCCACATACAATATACTAGTGGTTACCTGCTTGCTTCACATAATGTTTCTTGACGTTGTAACACTATGCATTCTTTTTACGTCATCTTTATCTAAGTTAGTGCTTCTCAAACTTTCACTATTTGCGACCCAGTATTCAATCCCAATTTTCAACGCGCCCCCTTTCCATACCATAACAATGTATTGAATTCAATAACACTATACTTTGACCCTGAAGCTAAAACACGAAATCCACCTCTTAAGTGCCACCGACGTATATACACGTCCCGCTCAACCAAAACGAGTATTGCCCCGGACGTATATATACGTCTTTCCGATTTTTTCTGTGCTCCTCTATCCATAAAAGTATTCCGAAGGCTTTGAAATGCAATAAATGGACTTCGACGGTGCTTGCGAAGGATTTACTTATTTCAGAGGATTTGCTTCTTTATTCCTTTTATTCCCCCCTTCTCAATATATCACATACGCGCGCCTACCTAAAACGGTGGCATTGGGGAAGGAGTTGCGTAGTTAAGGGATTTTATAAACCGTACAAACTATCAAGATTATTAATTTTCGGATTAATTTTTTGTATAAAACCCATGGGGGCACTGCTAAAATCTATTTCTTAAGATTGATTGAATATTAATTTTCAGCTACACGAGGGCTTTTGGACGGATAATTTTTGGTATGACAAACCCATGGGGGAGGACACTGACAGATTTAATGCATCGCTGCCCTTAATCTTTAGTTTCTTGACAAAGCAAGCCACGGTCCGATAGTATTGTTAAATTAGTATTCTTAAATTAATTATAACATACCGATGCCGTACTGATACATTTATAAGTGTATTATTTCAGTGCAAAAATGTGTATTTTACTTTTCATTACGTCAGAATGTATTTTATTTACTTTCCATAAATTAATAATTTTCTTAAATAATCTTTTGTTTTCGACTTTTCAAAGTGCTCGCTCCCCCCTTGGGGGGGTACCCCACAGTTTGAGAAACGCTGACCAAAGTCCTAAAATTAAGCTATCTTTGGTACTCAACACAATATCCTGTAACTTGTGAATTTCTACAGCAAATATATTTATCGTTCACGGCCCGATAGCTCCCCAATACGGAGTCGATTTCCTCAAACCCCTTTTTTAGTGAATCTCTACTTAACTAAAGCTTGCAAAACTCCAAGACTGGATTGTTCAAAAAAAAGGAAACTCTATTTTTTATCTGTAACGTTCCTGTAACCCCCCTTGGAAACGGATCTCTGCAAAATCCGTTCTTAGTAGATATCTCACAATAAAAAAATATATTGGCTGAAATTCAAGTACCGAATTTCAAGTCTGTAGGTCTAATTGTTGCGGAGATATCGTGATGAGTCAATTTTCTAAAAGTGTCACACAATTAAAATAACATTTTAAAAAATTCGATATTCTGGGCATTTTTAAATTAAGGTGTACTCTAATTTCATTTATTACACAAGTACTTAGTTGTTGACATGTTAGTCAAATTTGATAACATAAGCATTTCAATGAAGAATCAAAAATTTCTTCTAATTTAATTAAGAAGACAAGCTGAATCACTAATCTTTTTTTTCTTAAAATTCGCATTGGGGCTATTAACTACTACAGTATTTTTAATAGCATTTCGAAGAAAACATTTTCTTCTTTTTATGATTGATGTGTTTTGTGTCCATTGAGTTTGTGTAATTAGTGATAAGGTAAAGTTCTCGAAGCAGTGGATCATGTGGGCGCAATTTTTGTAGATAAGAACATTGTGCAGTGTTGAAAACAGAAAAAGGAAATGTTAAATTACCTCAGGGAATGTTTGCTTTTATGATTAAAACTTCATTTGAAAAATTGTTCCTATTAATACATAATTCACGCTCACTAAGCAAATTTTATGAAGCAATAAATTTTTCTCTTCAACTAAGAGTCCCGAAGAGTTTCTATAAAGCATTTTAAAATGAGCATTAATCATTCCTGTTATTTAAAGCATTCAAAAACGTTCTAGTTTGTGTTTTTTATTAATTCCCCTTCAATGTTCTTTCGAGAATTAAAGGGGTCGTGAAATTCACGATCCTAAAATCAGTATTCAATTCCTACTATTAATTCACTCTCTCCCTATGTATATATATATAATATAATCTTGTTCAAATTTTCAATCGTTAATACAATGATTTCTATTCATCCACTGAAGTTCAAATACATTTTTTGAACTTGTAGTGGAATGATATTTGATATTAATACAGTTTTTTCAAATATTAATTTAGTTAAATTTAATTTTTTAATTTTAAATTTATTCCGCGTTATTTCTGACGAAGTTAAATCTAGCACCAACAAATGGCGCCAGTAAGTTTTTATAACAAATTTTTTCTTCGCTTCAAATATATTTTTTTAACTTGCAGTGGATGGCACTTGATGTTGTTACAGATTTTTCAAATATTGATTCATTAATCAAATAAAAATCTAAAATAAAATTTTTCTTTATGGATCTAAGTAGGAATTGACCTTAAAAAATTATATTACTTCTTTTTAGTTCGATATTAACGAAATTCAGTCCAAATCATTTTTAATATTTCTTTACGTCATACATAAATTTGTTTCAAAATATATACATTGAGAACTTTTATTGTTTAAAAGTGTTTCTCTATGCATTTTAATTGTGTCCCTTGATTTCAAATTTTAAATATTTATAAATGATAACTTTTATATTTAATCTTCAATATTAACACAAAAGATTCAATATATATAAATGGTGTTTTTTTAGAGGCATAGAACTTTAAATTGAAATAAAACAACGATGTATTATTCGATTGACATGAATTTTTTTTCGAAAGATAATCTTGTGGCATTACATGTTAAATATGAATTCTGGCATAGGACTGCCACGGCTGGCTCGGATGTAGTCCAATCCGGACGTCCAATTTTCGATGACTTTTTCCAACATTTGTGGCCGTATATCGGCAATAACACGGCGAATGTTGTCTTCCAAATGGTCAAGCGTTTGTGGCTTATCCGCATAGATCAATGACTTTACATAACCCCACAGAAAATAGTCTAGCGGTGTTAAATCACAAGATCTTGAAGGCCAATTCACAGGTCCAAAACGTGAAATTAGGCGGTCACCCAACGTGTCTTTCAATAAATCGATTGTGGCACGAGCTGTGCGACATGTTGCGCCGTCTTGTTGGGACCACAGCTCCTGGACATCATGATTGTTCAATTCAGGAATGAGAAGTTAGTAATCATGGTTCTATACCGATCACCATTGACTGTAACGTTGTGGCCATCGTTTTTGAAGAAGTACGGAACAATGATTCCACCAGCCCATAAAGCGCACCAAACAGTCAGTTCTTCTGGATGTAACGGTGTTTCGACATACAATTGTGGATTAGCTTCACTCCAAATGCGGCAGTTTTGTTTGTTGACGTAGTCATTCAACCAGAAGTGCGCTTCATCGCTAAACAAAATTCGCTTATGAAAATCGGGAGCAACGGCTATCTCGTTTTGGGCCCATTCGACGAATCTACGCCTTGCTTGATGATCGTTTTGATGAATTGCCAAACCAAACTGAGAATAAATCACTTGACAGCTGTTAAATCGGTCGCCATCTTGGAAAGTAATGCCAACTTAAACTTCTATACCTGGAAAAAAAACACTCTTTATAAGTACTTCATTTATATGACTAAAAAAGAACCTTTCATGTAATTTTTGACATAGATTCTTTAGTTCTGATATTTTTAAGGAAATAAACAAAAACCAGAATGTACTATTCCTTTTAATCTGAAACAGAATCTATAAAAAGAACGTTGTTCAAGTCATGTTCATCAAGAAGAATTATAGATACAAAAAGGTTCATATTTACGAAATCTATTACAATCAAAATAGTATTAAAAAATATTTTGTTCTGTAATACAATAAAAGAAATTAGCTCATTTGATTAACTTTGTTGTTGATGTTGATTTGTGAAGTATTTTTCATTAAAAAACAAGTAATATAAAAAAAATTTAAGTCAATTTCTACTTAGATCAAAAAAGAAAATTTTTATTTTAGCTACGTTTTATTACATAGTTACAATTAATATAAATCCGTATATACATATGCCAGAATCACCACATGAAGTTGTGATTAATTTTTATTAATTATCATTAAAGTATGGTATGTCATCCAAAACAATCAGGGCTGCGAGAAATACTGATTGAAAATTGGGTTGAGAATATTGGAAGCACTGATTTAGAGGTCGAAATAGGTCAAAAATGCTTGCCACATTACACTAAATTGGCATTTTTACACTTTTTTAGAAGATAGCTTTCGTTATATTACTTCAAGTGATATGATTCAGTTCTATCGATTCTGCTTCATCCAGTGTGTAGAATTTTTTTTTAAAGTGTTTATGCAAATATGTAAGAAACGAAAGAAATTGCGTCTTTTATTTTTTCTTTATAAGATTCCTCTTCAGTAGTCTATAACAGGCTAGACCAGCGCTCCTTAAACTTTCAATACTGGCAACCCGATATTCAATCATAAAATTTTCATGACACCCCCCTTCCTTACAATAACAATGTGTTGAATTCCCGATATTCTGCTTTGACGCTAAAACTACAATACGACTTTTAACCTGTTAAGTGGCACCGGCGTATAGAAAAGTCTCACTCACCCAAAGTGTTAATTACGCGGGACGTATGTAAACGTCTTTCAGGACTACGATCTTTTATGTTCACTGTCTGCTATCCATAAAATTATTTCGAAGGCTCTGGAATGCAATGAAAGGACTTTGACACTATTTATGAGGGATTTACTTAGATAGTGTGTGTGTGTGTGTGTGTTTCAGAGGATTTGCTAATTTATTCCTTCCCCCAACACATCACATACGCGTGCCTAAGTGGAAAAGGGTGGCATTGGAGAGTGAATTGTGTAAGGTTTTACCTGCTGTTAAGGTATCCGACTACCCTAAAACCATGATTTTTTTCAAAAATTGGCAAATTTTTTTATGACTTTATGTTATAGACCATTTTATTAACTTAATAACAATACCAAGTACTTTATTTTCCCTCCACTAGAACAAAAACTACAAGCGTTTAGTAAAAAGCAAATGCCATAACTTTACACAAGATGTCAAACTTTAAAATGCGTTTTACTCGAAATGTGTTTTTTTTTCGAAAACTCAAACGGGGACCGCGATGGCTGAAAAGTTTTGAAAATAATTAGCTGAAATTTTTTTTTGCTTATATTCTGCATAACAGTAGAAGTGTTTTGATCTTCAGATTATCAATAACTGTTTTATTTCAAAATTTGCAGTTCTTTATGTGAATATAGTCAATGTTTTTTTAAGCAATTTCGTGTAATGACTTAAATAAAGTGCTCTAGTTTTTGTAAAAATTAAAATATCTCTTATCTTGAAGATCACTTCAAACAGGAATAACAAAGTAACACATCAAAATTGAAAAATTGAGAATTTGTTCATAAAATCTTTGTAGAGCGCGGGCCCCGTTTATGTAATTTTTCGTACATTTTTACTAGTTTTTTCCCATTTTAATAATAATAATTTTTTTTTCTTTTACCAATTTTAGGATTTTTTTCTTAAAATATACTAAATAAATATTAAAATCTCAAAAAGATCTCCATATCTCCTTTTTTTAAAAAAAAGTTGTCGCAAGTAGTCGGATACCTTAAGGATTAATTATGTAACGCGTTCAAATTATCAAGATAAGTGTTATTTTTTGTATATGATTTTATACATGACAGGCCCATGGGGTCACTTATAAATATTAAACTTGTTCTAATAGTATTGTTTAATTAATTATGGAATACATTGCGTGCAGTAATGATGCATTTATAAGTTTATTATATCTGTGTAAATGTGTTTCTTTGTAAATTGTGTTGTAATTTTTTTTTATTTCAGAATATATATTGTTTGTTTAGTTTCAGTAAATTAATAGAGGTTTTTTTAAATAATCTTGTTTATTTTCGATATGCTCGCGTCCCCCTCGTAGAGTTAACCCACCCACCTAGGGAGGGGCACAGTTTGAGAAACGCTGGACTTGACAGCATAGAGATCACAAACGTGAGATAGATACAGAGGCAAAGAGGGTATGTAATAATTAGAGAATCAAAGAGTACGTATTTTAATCCCGTTGTAAACAAGAAACGTTCCAAAAATAAGCTTCGTCATTTTTTTCACTTGGAAACATTATTCCCAAAAAATTAATGGCAAAATTAATTAATCAATATATCATTAACTATACACCTTGCCTTAATTTTTGAAATAGCCGCCACCAACTTTCATACATTTGTGGTCGCGTGCAATCAAATGCAAGTAACCGCTTTAGAGGATAACTCCGCAGCCGTCCATGCAAAGACTCAGCACTCAGCACTGATTTGTAATGATATTTTTTTCCTCCCTGCTGAAGGTGGGTACTTCAACATCATTAAGGTATCTGACTACGTTCTGAATTGTGCTTTTAAAAAAGCGCATAAATGGATAATTTTCATGATATTTAGTGTCACTCGGATGAGAATGCATGCATAAAATTGTTTTAAGGACATTTTGACAAAAACAAATTATTGAAGTATAATATTTTGGCAAAAAATTAACTTAGAATAACCTTTTTTCCAAATGTTCTCCTTTTGTGAAAAATGATTCTATTTTAATAATATTTTGCCTGTATATAGCTCAGACCCCTCTACAGAGGCTCAACTTGAAGTTTTGAAAAATTCACATTATTTTTAAAGTTATCACCCATTGAAATAATTATTGGCGTTTTTTTTCTTAAAATTGCTCCTCTCTGTTGTCGTAAAATATAAATAAACCCACTTCTAAGTTATATATTTCAAAAATTCTAGTTGAGCCTCTGTAGAGAGGTCAGGGCTATATACAGGCAAAATTTATTATAATAGAAGCATTTTTCACAAAAGGAGAACATTTTGAAAAAAGATTATTCTAAGTTAATTTTTTGCCAAAATATTATATTTAAATAATTTTTTTTTCAAAATCTCCTTAAAACAATTTTATGCATATATTCTAATCTAAGTGACACTAAATATCATGAAAAGTATCCATTTATGCGCTTTTGCAAAATCACGGTTCCGGACGTAGTCGGATACCTTAAAGTGGCCTTGGTTTCTGCGGTAATGTGGTCTCGTGACCTTTGAACTCATATCTTTCAGTACTCATCCTTTATCTCTTACTTTTCGGTAACCCAAAACATCATGCATCTTTTGAAAACCTAAACATGAGCAATGCATAGTATTGACGCCATTCAGATACCATTATGCGCTTGTCCACGGATACCATGTCGATTACTCTAGCAATGTTGTTTTCATTTGTGGATTTAAAGAAATGTCCACTTTGATCTTCATCCTCGACACATTCTGCTATCTTTCACAGAATATACAACACCAGCGACCACGAGAACGTTTGACGAAACAACCTTTTCGCCCTACGTGGTCTGTCGGCGTCCATCAATGACGGATACATGACTCTCATGTGTCCATGTGGCCGCAGTAGCCAAGTGGTATAGGTATCGGATCGTGGTTTGCCTTGTCACAAGTTCGAACCCAGTACCACTAAAGACCCACCGTGTAGGGCAGCGATGCATGTTAAATCTGTCCAGAGCTGAAACGTTCTCCCGTTGGTGTGGTGTGGTAATTAGGAGAGGGGGCTTCCAGTTCAGGTATCATCCACGTCACTTGACAACGCTTCAAAATTACTTGGTCCGTTGCCAAAAGCTCTCGTGTAGCTAAACAGTGTGACGTTAATATTCAATCAATCAATCTCATGTGTCAATTCAAACCGGATAACAACACCTACTTCTATTGACGACCACGTTGTCAGAACACGTCTGCCTTCCATTGTGGTTTGCACTCAAATATCCCGCTGTTACTCATTCCTTGTGGTCAAGGTAATGGACTCGCGGTCGGTGTGTCATAACTTAGAGCCTATTAACGCTGAAGACTCGCCGTGTAGGGGTGTTATGCACGTTAAATCTGTCAAGAGCCCAAAGTCCTCCCAAGCTGTGATGTAGAAATTGGGAAAGGCAGTTTCAGCTCAAGTGTCGTCCTCGTCACTTGACCATGGCTCAAAATGGCGAGGTCCGTCGCTAAAACTCCTCGAGTAGCTAAATAGAACGACGTAAATATTCCCTCACTCGCTGGTGTTTCCTCCTTCTGGGCTCTCTTGCACTGACGCTACTTCCATCGTCTAACCATCAAGGAATGTACTTTCTTATACGGTGATTCTTCTTTAACTTTAAACATTTTTCCTTTTAAAAAAAGGACGGAACACATCCTTTCGAAATGTCCCTCGTATTGTCTGACATGGAGAGCGATATTCTGAGTCTGGACTTTGACATAGATTTAGCACTATTTGTAACAAGCTTCTTATTTATCCCAGATTTGTTTCCTTTTAGTCTTCTCAGTCCAAGAGTTGTTGATGCGTTGGATAAATTAAAGAATATCTTTCTTAGTATTTCTTTGCGTGGATCTATCACGACACCTAATCAGAAAAAAATTCCAGACTTCTATATGCTATTTCTTTTTCCATTGCATTACAGAAACTTTGAATCATTTTATACATATTCACCATTTTCTTTTATGCTTTTCTTTAAAAATTCCTAATTTTTTCAATTTTATTTATTAATTCTCATTGAAATTATTATAGCATAATGTGTTTTGTTAAATAGAAGGTTCATTTTTTTCTATTATATCAAATTAGTGTAGCATTCGCCTTTTTCATGGTGACGTATAATTCATAAAATAGTTCAAAATATCTTCTATACAAACTTTATACCCTTAAAATGTCATCAAAAAGAAAAGGTGACTTATTGGTGGGTGGATTGTGAGTAGTAGGCGTTCAATAGGAATTTGTTCAGTAGGCGGATAGCCAAATAAAAACGTGTATTGTAATCCATAATAAAATGCAATGCAAAAAGGCTCAATTGTTTCAAAGACAAATTTTAACTCGTAACGTAATACTTTTTTTCTATTGGAGAGAGTAGGTTTCAAGCAAGAAAAATAAAACAGAAACTAATTATTTATGATTTCGATGAATTATTTTTATAGTTTTCTCTCGTTAAAATATTAATCCCTCCTAAAAAATTAAATTATTTCATTCCTTTTCTATTTTAATGAATTTCTAAATTACTCGATCTGTATTAATCTCTTCTTCCACTATTTTTTGTTTCTGCAAGAGCTTGTATTTTTTTTATTTCTCTTAAGTTTCATATCATAAATAAATGTAGAAAATAATTCAAAATATTCCTTTATTTGCTTGTAGCTCAATGTATATCTTTTACAAGTTATTAGTTCATTTTAAAATGTTTTATTGATTATTTCATCAAATTTAATTCAACTAAAATAGTATCGTTTGCAAAGCTTTAACTTTTGTTTTCCTGAAGTAATTCATATTTGTTATTCAAATGACTCAAAGCATTCCAAACTAAATAATTTCTGAGGAATTGCGTTTTTTTAATCTGTAAAAATACAATTTCTTGAATTTGAAAATGAATGAAAGTAATATTGGAGAATAAAGAAGTTTCACGATATTTCTTTTCAAGAAAAAAAAACATTTGAAAACACCTGAACTGGCACTCCCTCTTTAAATGTCCGTATTATGTTAAAGGAAATTGTTTGCAGTTGTAGATCAAGTTTTCTTGTGTAAAGTACTAGTGAAGATTGCAAATAATCTTCAGTTAACTTGCAAATGTAATTTATTGAATCTTTCAAGTTGGATAATATTTTTCACGTGGATACGTAGTTCTTAAAATGGAAAAAAAACACGAGCAAATTTATATAACTGATCCAACTGTGTGACATGAAGAAATTCTTGAAATGATGAGTTTTCTGTAGAACTCTACAAATCAATCAATCCTCAGTGTGAAAAGGATTCTGAAAAATTTGCATCTCGTTTTCAATCCTATTACTGCAGTATGTTGTTCAAAAGCATAAAACTACAGTGTGGTTATATGATGAGCTAGATAATTCTTGCATCTTGGAATTTAGAGGAAGTTTCAGTAAGTAACCTTTGGGGGAGAGTTTGAGTTTGTGACTGCCGGGTCAACAATGAAAGAAGATTAGAACTGGAGTCCTTCCGATACAAAAACGAGTATCGTAGTCACCATGCCAAAACCACCATCATGGCGTAGTGGCAATTACTGGTTTATTTAGATACAGCTACAAATGTGTGTTTTATTAGCGCTTTACTTTAAGGTATACGACTACGTTCGGAACCGTGATTTTGCAAAAGCGCATAAATGGATAATTTTCATGATATTTAGTGTCACTTACATTAGAATATAATGCATAAAATTGTTTTAAGGAGATTTTGACAAAAAAAATTTATTTAAATATATTTTGGCAAAAAAATAACTTAGAATAATCTTTTTTCAAAATGTTCTCCTTTTGTGAAAAATGCTTCTATTAGGATAATATTTTGCCAGTATATACTCAGACCTCTGTTCAGAGGCTCAACTAGAACTTTTGAAATATATAACTTAGAAGTGGGTTTATTCGTATTTTACGACAACAAAGGGGATAAATTTTAAGAAAAAAACGCCAATAATTATTTCAATTGGTGGTAAATCTGAAAATCATGTGAATTTTTCAAAACTTCTAGTTGAGCCTCTGTAGAGCGGTCTGAGCTACATACAGGCAAAATATTATTATAATAGCCATTTTTCACAAAAGGAGAACATTTGGAAAAAAGATTATTCTACGTTAATTTTTTGCCAAAATGTCCTTACAACAACCTTACGCATGTATTCTAATCTGAGGGACACTAAATATAAAAATTATCCATTTATGCGCTTTTTTAAAATCACAGTTCCGAACGTAGTCTGATACCTTAAAGCAACATAAAGGCTATTAGTCACGGATCTCTTAATTTTGAAACTTGAAGTGACGAGGAGTCACCTGAAGTTCGGAGACATTCCCTCTCCTAACTTTCACACCACGTCAACGGGAGAATTTCGAGCCACAACAGATATAATGTGCTTCAACCCCACCACACGGTGGGTCTTCAGTTGCATTACAGTACTGTGCAAATTAATTGGGACAAACACAAAATTTTTCACAATGTTGTTTAATTAGTATACGTAAACTTACACGCACAGTATAGCAATATAATACAAAATATGTCCTCCTCTAGCTTGAATGAGATCCTGTAAATTAGAACGTAAATATTTGATCTTATCTTCACGAAACCAAACTTTTATAGCATTCTAAATCATTGCTTTTTTTTTTGTTGAGCAGTCCATTTTACTCGTACGTCTCATCACAATGCTACACAAATTATCGATGGGATTTACATCAGAAGAATTACCAGGCTAATCCAAAACTGTTATTTTCAGTTTTTGAAAAACATTCGTTGTTAGCTTAGAAGTATGGCATGGATTAAAATATCTTGTTGAAAGATACCAACACCATCAGTGAACATTTGCAGCATAAACACAATTTTACTTTCTATTATAAGTATTGCTTAGAGTTCCTCATTCCTTTAACTGGTACTATAAGCTGTCATGTCCTCCAGAAATAAAATAACCCCAAAACATTTGCTTCTGACGGTGCTTAAGCATTTGAATAAGATGTTGTCCCATGATGAGTTCTCCACCACTTTGCCTAACACAAGAAAATGCGTTTCCTCACTGAATACAACCTTCTTTCAATCTTATACAGTATAGGATTGATATTTCCTGGCCCAATCCAAACGCTTTTTCTTCATTGCAGGTGTTAATAACTGTTTTTCGGTTGGTTTTCTTGCAAATCTCCCAGCTTCAACAAGCCTTCGTCAAACTGTCAATGAATCTACACTCACACCAATAGCCAATAATTCTCTCTGAAGATCTCTACTTGTTTTGTAAGGATGCATTGTGTGTACTATTTCATACAAGAAATTGGTCTGTAAGAGGTGTGGTCTTGCATTTGTGTCCACATTTACTCCAGCGTTTTGGAGAACTGTCTCACAATTATTTTGCTCATTAATAAACCTAGAAACATTGGATTTTCCAACTCCAACTGCTGCAGTAATATCCCTCACAGTCATAGAAGTATGCTGACTATGGATAATAATTCTAGTCCTTTTCCTGGGACTGATGTCCATTTTTTAAATACATGACAGAAGGAGACAATTCACATTAGCGTCCACTTCTTACAGCAACTGAAGGAAAAAACTTTGACATGTTATGATTACGTGGTCAAAACAGTTTAAACTAGTCAAGGACAGTCGCGTGTTGTAAGAAAATGTAGTTGAAACCAGTTTGAGGCAGAAAATCCCCGAGAAATGAACAATTTTCTTAAAAAAAAAATGTTTGTCCCAATTAATTTGCACAGTTCTGTAGGGATAGAACTCTTGACATGATGGTCAAAAGATCGGGGGGGATCTCCACTACTAGGCTACCGCAGCCACCTAAAGAGTTTGAAGCTGCTACAGTAGAGCAGTGTTTCGAATATAGAGATTAACATTAATCTCTCGGACACGTAAAATCTTGGAAAAGCTCCACAAGAAGAAAAAGATACTTCAAGTATCCCTTTTATGAGCTAAACGGTTCATAATAATAAAATAATAACAGTTTAATAAAATAATTATCAGGGGAAAATCTATGACGTTGCAGTTAGAAGGCACTCTTATTTTCTGGAATCTCCTATCGACGCAAAGAAACTGTGTTCATAAAAAAATTCTCAAAAGTGAAATCCTTAGGAATCCTTCAATCACCCATTCATTTAAAGGAAATCAGTCAATTACAAAAAGGGTCGTTTCCTTCTATACTGAATAATCATTGTCTATGATTTGATTTTTTATCGCGATTTTTTTTTTTAGTTTTATTCGAATGAGGGAAGAGAAATTTTATCATAAGGTTTCCTTCAAAATCATTTTAAGATTATTTTGCTTATTATTTTTATATTCATTTTTTATTGCTGTTAACATTTCATCCATCCTACTTTTTTCAAAGAATCTGTATTACACTGGACCTCAAAAAGTTAAGGTACAACATGTTTTTCGAAGTTCACCATAAAAAAAATGGCAGTAACAATAAAATGCATAGTTTACATGAATGATAATAACGAACTTTAAAAACATTAATGCAAAAACGATTGCTGCCACTTTTATTTTATAGAAAAGAACGTATATTTATGAGTGAGAGAAAAATATGCAAATATCACGCTTTCGTACTTTTGTGTGTAAGTTGTGTTGATTTTCAACAGTTGTTGGCAGTTTCGGTGACAATAGTCAATAGAGTTTAGAAAATGTCTCAGAGAAACCCAATTCGTTAAGGTGGCGGGCAGTTGGATAGATGGAAATGGGATTGTCGCAGGCTGATGTTGCTAGACGTCTCAATGTGTCTCGTAGTGTTGTTCAGCGACTTTGGTATCAATACCAATCCGAAGATTCTGTGTCCAGAAGACCTGTTCCAGCCGACCACGAGCTACAACACCTGCAGAAGACCGTTTTCTAGCTCTTTCGACACGAAGGAGAAGAACCTACTGTGCCGCAGCTCGTTGCAGACCACTTTCAAGCATCAGGAAGAAGAATTCCGCTACTACGGTGCGAAATCGTCTTCACAATGCAGGTCTGTATGCAAGAAGACCAATTGTGTGCGTTCCCCCTCAACGGACGACAGCGAAGGAACCGCTTATGCTGGGCAAGAGAACATGTTTCTTGGACGCAGCAACAATGGGCTTCTGTGCTGTTCACAGACGAGTCCAGATTTACAATGGAGAGTGATTCAGGGCGTCTACTGATCTGGAGGAACAGCGCACTAGATACCATCAATCCAACACTGTTGAAAGACACAGTTATAGAGGTGGTGGAATCCTGGTTTGGGCAGGGATCTCGCTCAGTGGCCACACTGACCTGCATGTGTTCCATGGAGGAACCGTAACTGGTCTTAGATATCGGGATGAGATCCTTGATCCATATGTCCGCCCATATGCTGCTGCTATTGGTAACGACTTCATTCTGATGGATGATAATGCACGACCTCACCGAGCTCGGATTGTTGAGGAGTATCTGGATGATCACGGTTTGGAACGAATGGAATGGCCAGCTCGATCTCCAGACCTGAATCCGATAGAACATCTTTGGGACTATCTTGGCAGAGAGGTTGCTGCTTTAAATCCTCCTCCAAGGTCGTTACATGAGCTGAAACAAGGCTTACTCTGTGTCTGGTCTTCGCTTCCTATTCCGGTGTCCGACAACTTAATAAACAGCATGGGAAATCGATGCCGCCAATGCATTCAAGTTAGGGGTGGACACATTCCTTATTAGAACCCATTTTTGTATTGTTTTTATGCCATTTTACCACATAACACTGTGATGTGCTGTTTTCTCCAAGAATGGACTTTTAGAGATTGCTTTTTTGTTATAAATCGTTTTGAAATACACTTATACAAATTTCTATGACGCATTCAATAAAAACTATTTAATGCACATATCCTCCAAATTTTTTGTTTCTACATTCATTCATTCATTTGCAAATTAGACACAAAAACCCGGTTGTACCTTAACTTTTTGAGGCCAGTGTATTTAGAAGTATATTTTAATTAGAAAATCATAGATATGCGCAGAAACGAGGAATAATAATTTTAAATAAAATTTTACAGACATTATAAACTATAAAATAGATATGAATCTATAAAATAGATGTAAATAAATAAATTTTTAGCATATAACTCTGTAGAGATCTATAGATAGAGCGTAACTCTTTCAGCTTGTTATTGTTTTCCAAACAAAAGGTTTATGCCAAGAAAATTCTTAGAATTTTCAAAATGTTTGAGAATTTATACTAAAATTTTCAGACATAGAACGATAGAAATAAACAGTAAATTTTAAAGAGAATTTTTTTTGTTTTTAAGCAGAGAACTTTTTATAAACGCAAACTTAACATTATTTAATTTATTTATCTTAACTCAAAGCCTTTCTTTCAATTTAAACAGTTATGTAAAAAATTTCCTCTACACAAGAATTAAAAAAAGTAATAATATTCAAATGACCGAAAAACATATTTTGATTTGCTAAAAACAAAAAGTATATGTTAAGTTTCAACTTTTCTCATCGGATTGTGCACCTAGTCATTCTAAAGAAAGAATATGTAATGTTTCATGAAATGATGGTTGTGTTTTTTTATGAAACCAGAACCGAATACATCGATAGCTTCCAGTATTTTGGGATTTTACCTATACATGTCACGAAAAGCAAAATTTTAAGTCACGCGAACTTGAAGCAAAATCATTTGTACAGTTTATCTCTAGGTACATAATATTGACAAAACTCGTATAATGTTATTTTTGAAATAGTTCGCAAATACCATGTAGAAATGTCATAATCTTATTTACGCATTGTTTCGTACCGAGAAAATAGACTTTTGTTGAGGGGTTTTCATGTAAGAAATTGTGTTTTACTTTTGCTTAGAGATCTATTAGAACATGCAAGTTTTTTCCAACTACTAAGTCTTAAGCTAAAAAAGAACTAGTCATTGAGTTAAAAAGAAACATAAACATGCTTATTCCTGAAAGCAAAAAAATATTGCGTGAATCTATCTTGCTTTAACGATTTTACATTAAATTTGTTTGTTCCATAACTTTACATTCAAAATCAGACAATAAGTTTTCCTTAGACTGGTTCTTCCCAATAAATAGCGAGTTATTCAGTATAAATTTGTCTCTTTTTGAAAGAGCCCATTGAGTTACGAATGAAGGTACACTATTGGAAATAGAGTTGGCAAAATTCTTGGATAATAATAAATGTTTGTTCGTAATAATAGCAAGAGAAATTAACCAAAATTGATCGCTCAACAAAGGGCGTGAAAAATATGCTCATGACACAAATGGAAATGCAAAAAATGCCGAGTTGAACAGTTGCAAAATTTAATCGTTTATTCTTAACGCGCGCACGCAAAAAAAAATTTCTCTAATATATATTTATCTTGGAGTAAATGTATATTTGTATCGATGAGAAAAACACAATGATAAATTCTGATACCATATGTAATAATAAAATAAACTCTTTTGGTAGCACATTCACATTGTATGTGTTTTTCATTTTCAAAAAAGATTATGGCTAGAATGAAATATGAGTATCTTTATTTCAATGTATTAGTTATACAAAAAAAATCATCTTAATCCCTTCCACTTAAAATGCTGAATTAGAAAATACTAGCATAGAATTTCCGATATCTTCCAGTGGCCTCGGTAGCGGAGTGGTATAGGTATCGGATCGTGGCTTCCCTTGTCACGAATTCGAGCCAGTACCCCTAAAAGCCCTCGTGTAGCTGAACAGTGTAACGTTAATATCCAATCAATCAGTCGATAACTTAAACTGAAATGCTGAAATCCAAGCATTTTCATATTACTTTAAGAGTGATTTAAAAATGTGGTAAAAAAGATTGAAAAAAATTAGGTATCTTCCTCAGCATCTGATCACAATTCGAAAATAAAATATATGTTGTCAGTTGGGCGTTGCTATGTTTTTGAATGACACTAATATAAATGCAAACGCAATTTTCAACTCAATGTGAAATTTTCTATCTATATTAAATTAAATTAGTAGTAGTTAAATAAAAACATGCGGGGGCAATACTTTTATATCAAGGTATCAATTTGTTTGCTTGATTCTTTAATACTTCAAAGCAAAAATTCACACAAACACAAACTAAATCTAAAATTTATGTATAACATTTAAAATTTTCAAACAGTAGCACGAATGAAAAACATGTATGTTCTTACCCCTAAAGTTTAAAAATAAGATTGATTCAGAGAAGTACTATGTTTGTGATTCATGAAACTATTAACATATTTCTTTTATTTATTTTTCCCTCTTGTCTTTTTCCCTCTTGTTCTTTCATTTATTTTTCCTTCTTTTTATTCCTTCTTTCAATAAAAATATACCTAAATCAGGGGGGGGGGATACTAAGCTTCTAATTATTAAATAAAAAGGACTACAAATGTGTAAAAAATTCCTTTTCATGTCATTACTTTAAAATACTATTATAAATAAAACTTTGAAGCATTCTGTTTTCAGAGAGCAAAAAATTTTAGTTTACGCCTGTATTTATTTTATTATAAATTTACACAAGAAAGCGTTTGCTGAAGCTTACACTAATCTATTTTTTATTGAATGTGTGAATTAACATATAAGTATAACCAAGCATTTTTTAAAAGTTCTTCGAAAAATATCTCTCGGTATATATATATATATATATATATATATATATATATATATATATATATATATACCGTTAAATCCGGCGTATAACACGCACCCCCTATTCTTACGAAGGAACCTGAAATGTGCACGTATATAACGCTCTCCTGTTTTGAAGTCATTTATTCAAAAAGTATATAATCCCACAAGGATTTACAAAAAATAGTACACTTCTAGAACTACAAAGTTTTAAAGTTCATTAAGTATATTATTTCTTTTAAAGAAACAGTATTCTATGTAGTAAAACTATGTCTAATTTTTTGCTATACGCATTTTTTTAAGCTGTTATTTTTATACCCAACGTATATAACCCCAGCGCACCCCTAAACTTCAGTCTTACTTTTTGTATTAAAAGTGTGTTATACGCCGGATTTTCCGGTGCATATCCTCAGTATTAAAATGAGCCTTTAGAAGAAACATCTTTTACAACCCTAACCAACATTCATATATTCAGTTTATTTAGCTATCATCATTCTATAGTTTCAACGAATATTCCCGCGCATGTAATTTTACATTTCGCTCTTTGCAGCCCCCATGTCGCCTCAAGAATCAGCTTTCATCCAACCCAACAGCACTTCGGTAACCTTGAACCTTGGAGCCTGGCAGAGCGGAGGCTGTCCAATCCGTCACTTCACTGTCCAGTATCGCTCCAAGTACCAAAATCAATGGACCACCATTCCGGACAAGTTGGACATGCCGAGGGACACGTTTGTGGTCCGGCACCTCTCACCGGACAGGGAATACGTCGTCATGGTGACAGCCCACAGCGAAGCCGGACTCACGCAAGGGGAATACTCCTTCAGGACATTGCATGCATCCCAAGCAGGTAGTGTGGACACTTTTCTTTCCTTCTCGGTGGATTGATTTTTTGGGGTGGTCAGTGGACATTTCTGGAGTGGAGTTTTGCGAGATAATTTGATTCATCTAAATTATACCTTTCGTGGGTGGTTCCGTAGGAATCATTGTCAGTAAAATGTCAAGATTCGAGTATGTTGAAATGTCTCTATAAGTCATATTATATTAAGTTCTTTATTGTTGAAAGTAGGAAGAATGGGTTTTTCTAACTTTTTGTCAATATGATTTAGCCTTCTCTTTATGCACGATACGACTTTATGCTAAATGGATATTTCTGAAAAGTAGACAGTGCAATAGTTTGATTATATATTCTAAGTTGCACCTTTTGTAATGGCTCAGAATAATGGCCTGTTTTGATTCATTTAAAGGTTTTTATTCTGATTTCAAAACGTTTCTTTTTTTTTCAATGGAAAACAGCATAGAAATTTTTCGAGGCATAATCTTTTGTTTCCATCATATGTTTAAAAATCTTTTGATGTCTTTTTCTCTGTTTTACCTGAATAATCTTAAGTTATAACTTTTTTGTGTGAATTTGCTCTCAGTGCCACAAAAAAGCAACGTAACTATTATTTATTAAAATGTGCTTGTATTCAACAATTCTTTGGTTCATTCAATTGCCTTTTTCCGCTATTTTGTTAATGGAATTTGAATAGATTATTTACCTGGTATATAACTGTGGGGATTTTAATGTAACACTGTCTCATGAAACCTATTTACCTTTAGGAACGATATCGATGTACACAGTATAAGTTTCTATACTTGGCGTTAAAAAGTGTTTGATTATTAATGTTCATGATAATATAATTGAAACACATATTTGTTTGCCTCTAAAATATAATTTTAATAAAAAATATCTTTTCTCAACATTACATGAAAGTTGTAATAAGCCATTTTAAATGCAATCTCTAGCACTGATTTCAAAGTAATATAAGAACACTATTCTATCAAAGATGGTAGTAACTGCGGTTACCAATGCGTCCTGCCTATAAAGCAGGAATGACCACCCTTTAGGGAACAACGTGCCCTTTTCTCTAAAGAATGAGGTATAGACGTGTCATCAAATAATTTTGATTAGTAATTATTGGGAAAATAATAAAACCAAATACTAACAAAACTTTTTATTTACTATGAAAGAATACATTTTGCACTCTGTAGAAAATGTTTTAGTTTACATGTAACTCAAACGTTGTTGTTGCAGATTAGATGACAAATAACTTGTATCAGGATTTAGTACGAGAGCTAGCAACGTCAGAAAAACAAGAATTTTAGAGAAGCTGATTTTTTAATATTTCTTTATCTATGCCCTTTCGAACATCGTGCGGGCTATCTGGTTGCCGGTAAACGTTGCGTTTATTCATGCGCATCATACCTTTACAGGTAAAAATATTGATTTTTTAAATAATTTTTGAAAGTTTTTTTCACTAAATTTAAAATGTTATTAACAACATAAATTTATTAATGCCAGGCATTTTTGTTGTTGAAAATGTGCCAGATGCCATTTTGTATAAAAACAAAATCATTAATTTCAAACCATTTTAGAATGTCTGTAATTTTAATATTTTATTTATACATAAATAAGTACAAATTTAAATTGCAAGACATTAATTCGGTTGTTTACTTGAAAGCCAGGCCGATTTATACCGCGGTATTATGCCTGGCGTTAAAGAGAGACAGTGGCAAAGTAGGTAGGCGGAAGAGTGACAGGAATACTTTACACTATTTAAAGTATTCGAAACAACTTTTTAAATTTTTATGTCTTCGAGAATGAATATAACAAAAATTAATATTTAAATTCTAATTAAAATAATATTAAATACTTGATTAAAGTATTTATAACAAAAGGGAAAAAATATCGTTTTTTAAATGTCATATAAATTTAATTGTAACTGAATAAAAGGATTTTATAAAAGATAAAGGACAAATTGCCATTGATACAATAACAAAATTCTCACTTTTATTTATACATATTATCTTGAGATGGTCAAAATCATTTTTCCATGAAATATGTATTTTCATTCCGTAAAAGTGTCACAAAAACCTGATGCATCTTCATAGTCGTCATCATTGTCACTGCTCCTATTATCCTCATAATCATCATCTTGCGTTGCGTTTTGGTTTTCTAGTAGTGTTGGTTCTGGAGCAAAAAAAATCATTATTAGGTTATCATGGTCTAAATAATAATTTACTCTTTCGATTTATCATATTATAAATAATACTTTACTTTTTATGACAATGTCAGCAACGGATGATGAAAACTGCTCCCCAGCAAACCAAACGAGGTCGTAATTATCATCATTGATGATCCACCTGGAAGCTAACGGCGATAAAGATGTTCGATTTTTTTTAAATGAACATTTCTCCAAAACTTTACCAGATACCGCACTCTCAATAAATGCTGATATAATTCAGCTTTACATGGTGGTAAACTCGATAAATCGAAATTTCGACATTTCTTTTCGAAATTATCATCGAGTTTTTTCGTTTGATAAGTTTTGGAAAATAGATAGAAGCTAACATCATTATAACATTTGAAGAGTTATATGTCACATGTATGGGGCGCCTAAGTTTTTTCAATGTGGCAAATGTACGTTCAAGTTCATCGTCATCATCAGTTATAATCTCTTGACATGCTAGCTGATACTCGACAGATTTGAGCTGCTTGAAGGGCCTTAGTTTACCTTTCCGAAAAAATGCTGGGGTATAATCTCACACTGTTATTGCGAGGAAACATGGTAGAGCTTTCGATAAAGAAATGCAATCTTGATATAAATCATTGATGCTTATTACACATTCATGGTTTCCTACACCCCATTGAAACCAAAGTTCAAAGATGCATTCAGATGATCCAAATTGCCAAGAAGTATAATCAGAATATCGGAGTCTGAGCAGCGTACAACAACTTGAGCGTCAACGCTTATCTGGAAAATATGATACATAATTCGAGTATCAGCTTCTTCATGTTTTTCACACACATGATAATGATTAGTCAATACTTCTAATAACTTCGTTATTTACAACGCGATACGAATAAAAATTATCGAAGCTTAGATAAATAGTTTTATTCCCAATAAAAAAAAGCATGCTATCGTTAGCCCAATGATCAATAAATTTTTTACTAGAGCTTCCTTGAACTGAGTATTTTTGAGTTCGCCAACAAAATTGTGATGCCGAATTTGATTAGGTCCGATGGAAACTGTACTGGTTGTTTCGTTGCGACGTAAACGCTCACAAAATTTTATATAGGTGTGAAATACTGATCAAATACAATATCAATGCGAGGTGATTTAAACTGTGAAATCATTTTAAGGAATTTTTTTATATGCCATCGAAAGTTTGGGGTACTTCTTTCTTGATGTGTAACATGAAAAAACCGTCTAAAATGCTAATATCAAAAAATAAGGATTGCTGATTGACCTTGCTAACTTTTTTCTCGAAAACTTTAATTAATTGTGCTTTATCTTTTTTACAAATACTACCGTCTGCATGCACATTGATGTTGGTATAGGCGTCAGTGAAAATCCCAGTACTTTTTCAATATCGACTTTGGGGGTCATAGCTACGCCGTTGATTCTTTGGTCATAGATCTCGTTGCATTCTTAGCTCAATAACTTTGTTACCAAGAGTTATGTTTTTCTTCTTTAGAGCATCAGCAAAATTAAGCACTTGATTTTTTTCATTGACTTATCAAATCTATCCTGATCTTCAGCACATTCAGTAATAAAATGTTTCCGTAAATCTTCACCATTTTTCTCAATGTTCAGCAAAAAGTCCGCTACAATTTTAAGTACAGGCTTGTCAGTTGCAATATTATATAAACTATCTTTGTCTAAACTTTCATCACACAAATGGATTAATATCTTGTTTAAAAAATTCAATGAAATCAGCGATTTGTTTGCCATAAATATTGATTCTATTTGGTTGCAAATCCGCAGACACGTCTTGTAATTGTTTCAATCTACAAACATCGAAAACGTGAGAGATTATAGCAGCTCTAATACTGTGACTTTTGGTTCAGCGTTGACGGGCAGCTATGGAATTAGTAAATTGTGCAATACCACCTTAGGCGTCTAGCATTGATAGTCTGCTCCAGTGTAAGATCAATTGGTATCCTCGAGAATAGTTTGTCGGTTCTTTTTATTCCAAAACACCCATTTATAAAATCATTTTTAGTCCAGTATGTGTTTCATCTACTTTATTTAGATTGTCTAAATATTTAACACACCATCGAGCATAATTCGGTTGATTTACTGAGGAAGATAAATTGGTTATTTTTGGAATAACATATTTGAAACTTTCGAAATCTCCCATGCCTATGCTTCTTGACAGGGTAATATAATAGTTTTCAAGCTGGATGTAAATCAAATAGAATTGAGAAGTCTTACCATGCTCACCTTGTCTTGTTTCTTCTACAAATTTTTGATATGCAGATAATACTCTCGATAATACATTATTAGGTAATTGTAATTCTATTGGCATAGATGAATGAGAATCTATAACTTGATAATGAAGGAGATCGTTGATAACTTGTTCCTTCAGGAAATTGTATTCAGTATTGCCCATCTTCAAAAAAGGATCAAAATGTAACATTTGCAAGCCAAGAGCCATCAACAAATGCAAACGTTTGCAACGATTAAAATGTTTACCTTCAACTAAAACGTTCACTGAGCCAAAGCAATAATATTACTCTCAATCCTCATATGAGATAGACCACACTCATTTATAAAAACTCATATGGCTTTGAAGAAATCCATCATTAAATGGAATGAACCAAGATTATTAAATTGTGGCTTTGACGTTGATTGGATTTTATATGCTATTTTAGCTATTGCCAGGTCATAAGTAACTTGCATGTATGTTTGATTACATTCCTTTCCAACAACTTGGGCCTGTTTTATTGTATGTTTAACTACCACTACATTTGTCGGTGAAAAATTAATAGGTGTAAGATAAGATACTAGTCCCAAACAAAAAGTATCTTTAATGATTTTAGAATTATAACCTGTCCACATTGGGGTATTTGCCACATGTAAGGAGTGTGAAAGTAATTATAACAGATCTATTGTTTCTATCAAAGGTAAATTTGCGGGCAGAGTTGGTTCATTCTCAACTGGTGTTAAATTTTCTAACATTTGCAATCGATGACTAAACGACGGTAGTTCTGGAATTTCCTCGTTAAAAGTCCGTCTTCTTTTTATTGGTGGTATGTCAAGATTTCCACTTATACTACTTCAATTTAATTCACAATATCGTAATCATCTCTTACATTTAGGTAAATGAATCCTATGGTGTCATGTAAAGTGTCCTTTCCAATTAAAGTGTCGACGTATCTATCAGAATTATCGAATGCTACACCTGTGATTAATGACGGACTTTGAATGATGTCAGGAGGGCAAATTTGAGAACGGTTTACAGATGAGATCGTAGCTTCAGTTTCTAGTTCTTCCAGCGTATTGTAGTTACAACAATGTCCAAGTCCATTTAAAATATTAATCATTTTTCTACTACTTGTAAGACTTTTCACGGTCATACCCAGTGTTGGGCTTTGATGGCTTAACAGTACCATTACTTACACAATAAATAACATCAGAAGCCACTAACATGTCTTGCAGCAATTATCGCTATCTTTCTCCCTCAGCCAATGATTGATTAGTATGTAAAATAGTAAAACTATCGGGTAGGAGGGAAAGTTCTGTCATATTTTAAATAGGCAGATGATTTTTCTTGTAAAAAAACATCTGACTAGTGAGTCATTCGGATTTTTTTTGTTGTTGTTTTTTTTAGCTGCTGTATAATATAAAAGGAGTCCTTTTTTACCGTTCATCATTTATACTTGTGATATGTAAAGTGAAAAAAATGTCAGTAGATAAATTGCATTTTGTATGAATTCCAAAAAGGATGCAACGCATCGGTCACTCTTCCGCCTACCTACTTCGCCACTGTCTCTATCTAACGCCAGGCATAATACCGCGGTATAAATCGGCCTGGCTTTCAAGTAATCAACCGAATTAATGTCTGGCAATTTAAATTTGTACTTATTTATGTATAAATAAAATATTAAAATTACAGACATTCTAAAATGGTTTGAAATTAATGATTTTGTTTTTATACAAAATGGCATCTGGCACATTTTCAACAACAAAAATGCCTGGCATTAATAAATTCATGTTGTTAATAACATTTTAAATTTAGTGAAAAAAAACTTTCTAAAATTATTTAAAAAATCAATATTTTTACCTGTAAAGGTATGATGCGCATTAATAAACGCAACTTTTACCGGCAGCTAGATAGACCGCACGATGTTCGAGAAGTCATAGTGAAAGAAATATTAAGGAATCAGCTTTTCTAAAATTCTTTCCCGAAAATATTGCTAACTCTTAGACTAATTTAAGATGTTACTTTTAGCAGAACGCATACTGTATTAAAGACATCTGACAAACGGTTTCTAAGTTAGTGTTTAATATTATTCATCTCTGGAAATAATGACTCACCGTTTGTCTGGAATCGAATTCCGTACTTCCAAAATTCTTTACTGGAATTTTTACTTATATTGCTTGTTAATCTTTCTGTTCTGTTACCTTGTTTTGATAAATTTTTAAATCCATATTGAACTAGCTTGGAAATCAATCACACACAGTTGTATTTCACACAGACAAATTCTCAATTTCCAACCAATCCAATTGAGACAAGTTCGTTTTATCAAATGAAGTCACATCAGGGTACATAATCAACTTGAGCGTTTCCGATAATCATTTGAACTGATAAATCCTCGCTGAAAATTACTCGAGAAATACATTTCCGTAATTGATTCTTCAATCAATAACTTTTCTTCCCTTGCTTTCTTACGTACATCTAAATCATCGATATATTTTTCCAAGTTTCGAAAGTACGTGTAGTGTCTTGTAATAACAACGTTTCTGAAAACATGCAGTTTAGCGTCAAAGCGTGAATGAGGTGGCGTACGTAAATATTGTGTCACGTGCCATCAATGGCACGCATGCCATCCCTGCTACTATAAAGGATTTCCTGAAGTGGGTCCATGAGTGGAACTAAACCGAGCTTTGGTGTTCTTGGGGTGAAAGCTTGGCACTCTAAAATCAAATTCTGGTATGATGGGCTCCTTTGAAACTGAATGGCATAAGGGGTCAGAATCTGGTCACAATGTTTGTATTAGCAAGTGTAATGTTGGCACAAGGTTGTCCACAGACTCTCACTTCTTCGATCAAAGAATCAGCTCACTTATTTCCTTTGATATTTACATGCACAGGTGTCCATTGTATAGCACACAGGATTTCCCTTGTGATGCAGCTGCTCGAGTTGTAAATACACTGCTGGACAATTGCTAAGGACGGATCACAAATTGCTATGTAGCATAAGATTAAGCGAGACATGAAACCTAGTAGGATAAAATATAGTTGCCACACTGTTCAGACATTAGAATAAAGAATATTTATTGTTCTAGAAAGTACAAAAAGCTGTGAAACATATGAAAGAAAAAAAATGTTCATTTGATCTGCGTACGGAGAAATGGAACAATGCATCTAAAAGTCAGCAGGCACCTTAAAGAAAGGTATCAGTACGGGATATGTCCACCGTGGAGTGTGATGCAACATTCCACACGTCGTACCCTACTTTGCACAACATTATCCAGCAGCTGTTGAGGCACTTTATCCCATTCCTCTGTGAGTGCACGGATGAGGGTGTTCTTGTTTGTCGGAGGATAGTTTCGACCAGCAACTTGCCTCCCAAAATCATCCACACATTTTCAATGGGGTTTTAGATCTGGAGAACGCGCTGGCCATAAGAGACGTTGAATACCCTCGCTGTCTAGACAATCCTGAACAACGAGTGTTCGATGACATGTTGCGTTGTCGTCCATAAAAACAAATTTATCACTGGCAGCACCACGGAAAAAGACGAACATGAGGAAGTAGAACTTCATCAATATATCGCTGGCCCGTTATAGTCCCATTCGCAACCACATGTAGGCGCGTGCGGCCATTGATCATGATGCCGGCCCACTCCATGATACTGCATGTCGGATATCGGTCCTTTTCTAGATATTTTCTGGACGATAAGCGAGTACCACTCTCACGCCAGATCAGTTGGCGTCTACAATCCGATGACAGACTGAACCTACTCTCATCTGAGAATAGTAAGCATGCCCAGTCCTGTTCAGTCAATTGTGATGCTCACGACACCTATGAAAACGGGCAGTACGGTGCTGTCTGGTCAATGGGACACACACAACAGGTCTGCGTGCGTATAGTCCTCCTCCCCCTCAAACGTCTGGCAACAGTTTTTCGGGAGATCTGCTTTCCCTGAGGCAGCAAGAAACTGATTTGCCACCTGCTGAGCTGTGGTGCGTCTGTTCCTTTTTGCTGATAGGATGATATATCTGTCTTCTGCAGGCGTCGTACTTCTAACGCGACCTCCCACGTGCCGTCTACTACACATTCCAGTAGTTTTAAATGACTTCCACAGCCGTGAAACAACGCTGTGAGCGATGTCGAACTCCTGGCGACATCTGTTATTTTTCGCCCTTCTTCGATCTTTCAATAATTCGGCTACGCATAAAATCATCTATGTGATGTCGGGAAGACATGCCAAAAATTTTAAGTTCTTCTATTAAATTTTTCCTGTAAAACTTTGACTTGAAACTACAACTGTCCACACGCGTCAAAACCTTTAAATCTCTTATGAACGCTATCACGTGATGAACAGACGTGGAAAAAAAATTTGCATACTCATACTTCTTCTTACTAATATCCCGCACTTATTCTAATTTTCCACATTTTGCTTCCTTTCATTTTGTGGTTGCTATGGATGATAGTGTTATCCGTCCTTATCAATTGTCCAGCAGTGTATATGGAGGTGGTGATGTAAGTCTCTCCGCTTATGATAGCTTCTTAGGCCGGTTTGGAATCTAAAAGGATCATCAATCGTTCTGAACTACCCTTAGCTAGCGAGTTAGAATAGATACATTGAATTACGCGTTTTTATGTAACGCATTAAAACTACTGGCAGAAAATGCAAAGAAAAAACAATGTTTAATATTTAAAGAGAGCCCTGTGTATTCAGAAGGAAATACTTAAAATATTTCCAAGCAAACGTCAAAACTTCATACAAAAAATATTTCAATTATTTTACAAAGGTTTAAATAGGTAACATAATTCTAGAAAAAATTAAGGATATAAAATTTCCAATGCTTACATCTAATATTATAGTTGTTCTTTCACAAATAACGTTTCTATAATTAATTGAAGGGATAAACTTAGCCGAGAGGCTAATGACTACGTAATTCTTCTTTTGCGCATTTACAATTTAAAAATCATTCCATTCTCATATTTCTTAGACTTTAGATGGTTTGCTTGTTTTTATTTTGATTTAGTGGTTCATACTTTTTAGCATGTAATACCCTAAGAAATATAAATAATAAATGAAACGTCTTAATTTGAATGAAAAGTATAGGATTAAAGACTAAAAATACTCGTGCATATAAATTACATTTTAATAGAGTAATAGATTTAAGGAGCAGATGGTATTTTAAAAACATGATGCGTGTCTGCCAAGAGCTACATAAAGTTAATGTGTATTCAAGAGTTATGATCCAAAACAGATTTTATTGCAGAATGCTACTACGTAAAATATGCAGAAATACTCAACAGCCACGTGTTTGTATATGTAGCATAATGCATAATAAGATTTTTTTTTTCAAATTTGAGGTATGCGTTGCTGGTCACCCAAAATACAATTTCACAAATAAAGCATTCATGGTACGTTAAATGTTCATTGTACGCAAAGGATTAGCATTTCAGCTCAGATGCACGTCATGGACTCGGGTAGCGCTGCTATCTAGAGATATGTATTGTAAATACTGAAATCGCTTTTTATTGCAATTCTTTTTCATCAGCAGCTTCAATGCACCTCGAAGAATATGAGCGTTATTCCAGCACCTTTCTCAGTTTGACCAAAAGAAAACTGTTGCCTGCATAAAATACGAATTGTCTTTCCTGGAAATAAATAATCGTGACGGGCATAACCTAGAAACAATATTCATCTGCAATCGATAAATAAATTGGTGCCATCGGTCACTGATTGTACCAGCCTCCTTGAACCATTTCACATGATGCCAAGCAAAGGCTGCGTGTGGTAGGAATTGATTCCTCTGTCACGTCAGGAACTATATTGCAAAAAGTGCGATATGTTGCACCGCAATCAGCGTTTCAATCTGCCATTCGACGTTGTCACGAGTTACAGTCCAGTACCACTAAAGAACCGCCTTGTAGGGCAGCCCTCCCGTTGGTGTGGTGTAGTAATTAGGAGATGGGGTGCCAGCTCAGGTGTCATCCACGTCACTTGATCATGGCTCAAAATTACGTGGCCCTCGTGGCCAAAAAGCCCTCGTGTAACTGAACAGTGCGACGTTAATATTCAATCAATCAATCTGCCATTCGACGTTGTTAGCTGCACAGTGGAAATGTCCACAAGCTTTGTCACTTGAACTTGCATCTGCAATGGATGAGTGGAGCGTCGGACATGAAAAACCGAAGGACTCGATAATCTTTGCAGATGAAGAATGGTTCTGTTTTAAATGCTAAGATTAGAGTCTGAAGACATTATGAATTAAGTCTGCTTAACTGTTAACTCTCCCTACTAATCTTGCCCTCAATATTGTAGTTTGAAATGGTGATGTATTACTATTATGCATTGCCGGTACAATCCACAACCAGTGCTATATCGCTAAGGCCCATTGTCTTCCTTACCTTCAGATCTCGTCTGCGGCAATATTCGAACAATATTATGCGTGGCATGCAATGTTCAAGACCTCCTATCCCAGATTTCATTACAATCATAGTCTTAAACTTTCTCCTGACCTGCCGCCTATCTAACAAATTTCGTCGATAATTGGAGAAAGTATCCACCACACATTGCTACATCAAATCACTTCTGGCAATGTGTGTATTCTATGTGACTATCTTCTAAATCATCTTTAATTTATTGTTGAGGTGTGTAATGGCAATTACTGCCAGACTTGGCGGCAAATCCGAGTTTCGATTTCATTGGCTTTCTCAATATGCAGAAGACCATGTCTTTCAATGTTTTCACAACCTCTGTACTATGTGTTGTCTCTCTGATGAATTTGGCTATGATATCTCTTGTAATTCCTGCTGTTGCATTTTGATCCATTTTATTTTTACTTCTGATTATTATATTTTATCGATAAATTGCTTAAAAGAATTGCTTTATATATTTGTATAAGTACTATTTTTATCCAATACAATTTGAGAGAAATGTACCTCATTGCTATAACATCTCATTATTCTTGAAAGTGGGTATGCGAAAAGAGGTCGAATACAATTTATTGGTAACTTTAACAATATCACTTTGGTAGCGAATTAAAAAAATCGATTTCTGGGTTGTGTTCATAATCGGTTATCTACATTTTGAAAAACGAAAAGTTCCTCTAATATTTTAACCGCTAAAAATCGGGCTCTAAAAGGGTAAAATTTTACCAGAAGCAAATCATATTACTTTTATTAAGGTGACACATAACGGTAAAAATAATCAAAATACCAATTTTTTTGTTATTACTTCAGTTTAATTGAGACTTTTTTTAAATATATGTACAATATTACGTATAGCTCTAGGCGCACACATTATTTATCCTGTTATCTCTTGAACGGTATTTAGAGGCAAAAACCCAAAACTTGAAGACGTGACGTCTGCATTTCTTTTCAGACGCTCAACCTTTTGTTTTTCAACATATATTTTCTCTCATTTATTTTACTGACTTTTAAAACTTTAAATAGATTTTTCTCGTGATTTTATTATTTAAGACAATCGTGTACTTAAAATGTTTAGGCTTTATATTAAACATATAAAAGTTTTTTGGACTTTTTCCAGTTTTATAAAGTGTTTTTTCCAGGTATAGAAGTTTAAATTGGCATTATTTTCCAAGATGGCGACCGATTTAACAGCTGTCAAGTGATTTATTCCTCAGTTTGGTTTGGCAATCCCATCAAAATTGATCATCAAGCAAGGCGTAGATTCGTCGAATGGGCCCAAAAATGAGAGCCGTTGTTCCCGATTTTTTAAGCGAATTTTGTTTTTTATGAAGCGCACTTCTGGTTGAATGGCTACGTCAACAAACAAAACTTCCGCATTGGAAATATAAAAAGTGTATGTCGAAAACCGTTACATCCAGAAAAACTGACCGTTTGGTGCGCTTTATGGGCTGGTGGAATCCTTCTTCAAAAACGATGAAGGCCACAACGTTACAGTCAATGGTGATCGGTATAGAGCCATGATTACTAACTTTTTCATTCTGAATTGAACGATCATGATGTCCAGGAGCTGTGGTTCCAACAAGACGACGCAACATGTCACACAGCTCGTGCTACAATCGATTTATTGAAAGACACGTTTGGTGACCGCCTAATTTCACGTTTTGGACCTGTGAATTGGCCTCCAAGATCTTTTGATTTAACACTCTAGACTATTTTCTGAATTATGTAAAGTCATTGGTCTATGTGCCTTTCATAAGCCACAAACGCTTGACCATTTGGAAGACAACATTCGCCGTGTTATTGCCGATATGCGGCCACAAATGTTGTCATCGTAAAATGGACGTCCAGATTGGACTACATCCGAACCATCCGTGGCAGTCAGATGCCAGAAATCATATTTAAAAATGTGATGCCACAAGATTATTTTTCGAATAAAAAATTCATGTCAATCGAATAATACATCGTTGTTTTATTTCAATTTAAAGTTCTATGCCTCTAAAAAACACCCTTTATAATGATTCTGCTCAGTAAATAAGGGTTTGGGTGAATAGTTTTTTTTTTAAAAAAATCCACTAAGTTAGAAACAGCTTTTTTTCCGTTTACTATTTGTAAATGTATATAGAAATAAATTTTGATTTCATTTTTGACTTTCTCATAAGTGCAGAATTGTGAGGAACACTTCCAAGAGTCGAAGAAAAAGCATTGTACACAAATATTAAAGTTTAAGTATTTTTTAAAAAAAATTTTAAAAATTATTTTTAAAAAGGGAGGTTCTTTTTCCAAAATGTATATTTTACCTTTGTTGAAGTAGGGTAATTTTAAACATTTTCGTATAAATATAAAAATTGTGTATAGGGCATCATGTTCCCTTAAAAATACATATTTCATTTTACGTGTATAACGATTCTCCTTAAAAATATTAATTGTAATGCTACATGCAATTTTTATTCTTCAGGTCCTACATCATCCCCAGCATTTGGTAAGCAAGGGACTGACTTGCCGTTTTACAAGAATGTTGCTCTTGTCATTCCTGTGGTGGTATCGTCTCTAGTATTGGTCATGGTCATCTTCATCGTAGGGGTCTGTCTCCGAAAGCATTCTCAAGACAGAAGAGGTACTTATCTTCTCTTATAGTTATTGAGTTCTGGAAATCTCTCGAAATTTAATACACAAATCCAGTGCTTTTCAAACTTTCAATATTGGTGACTCAATTTTCAGTCATAATTTTCTTCCCCCCCCATCTATTCAATAACAATGTATTGAATTCAGTAATATTGTAACACTGGAGCTACACAATACGACTTTAATTATATAAGCCGTACAAATTATCAGGCTAAGTATTAAAATTTTTTTATATATGATGAGCCCATAGGGGGGGGGGGTCACTGATAATTGTTCAACGTGTTCTTAACGTGGTATTGCTAAATTAATTATAAAAGATATTGTGCGGTACTGGTCCGTTTATAAGTATACTATATCATTATAAATATGTATTTTTTTATCTCTGAATTATTTTTTTAGTTTCTTTCAGAAAGTTAATATTTTGAAATGTTTTATTTTTGACTTTTCGATAAGCGGGTGCCTCTCTAAAGAGGAACACCCCGCAATTTGAGAAACGTTGTACTCATCTTGAGGATGCACGAGCAATTAAAAGGGAAAATTGGGATTCATTATGCTAAAAAGGAACCAATTCTTCTAAATCAATTTTCTGAAAAGATAGGCAAAATTACAAATGGGATGTCACTACCGATCAATAGATTGTGAACATGAACATGTTATAGCTTCCAATTTATTTTAAATTTACATTAAGGTTTATTGAAGGGTATTAAGAATTATTTTTGTTTCAAATGAGCTTTTTTTTTTTGGTATTGTAGCCTTTGCAGATACGGTAAGTCATCAAGTGGGAGAGCCATTTCATTGATAGTACCATTTAGTAGCGGCTTTCGTTACAAAATTTTGACACTTGAATTGATTCCATCTCTAATCCGATTCTAAATATTGCCGTGATTTAATTTGTAGAGTGTACCAGAGTCAAATGGATACCCAAGGGAGCTTTTACATGCCCCATAATCATAGGACATGCGTGCCTACGATTTTCGCATCCAGAAAATCTATTGACTACACGTGGAATCGAACCCCCAACCTTGGGCTTACGAAACGGACGCTACCTCTACCGAGTCGAATGTTAAGAATTATAGATGGATGCATGTTTACCAATTTCAATTTTTAATTGGCACAGAAACTATGAAAAACTGGTAGGAAGAGCAATAATTTAAAAAAAAATTTATAAATATTTCATTTTAGATCTTCTGAAGTTCTTTTTAATGTATTTGTGTTGATAGAAAATTAGTTTATTCATATAATTAAAAAGTTTGTGGTATTTGCACTGAAGTAATTAAGATTTTTTCTTCTGAACATTAACAGAATCTTTGCTTTACGTATAGAGGGCCACAGTAGCCTGGTTCCACTGGAGATCATCCGTGTAGAGAGGGTGCTGCACGTTAATTCTGGTGTGACGTGGTAGTTTGGAAAGGGTGGTGTCAACAATAATCCTCAGTGTTTTACAGTTCGACGTTAATATAACACTTATGCACTATTTTCATCCACCATAATATTTTAAGAAATTACTGACCTGTGTTGCCATTTATACGAGCATCCCTTTTACAAATTCTTCTAAGCCTCACTTTCAGTAAAAAAAATAAATTCGTTTTCAATAAATATTTATTTTTGCGCGTTCTTGCAAATGTAACTTAAAAATCCGTTTTGATAATATCTTACAATATATTTACACATTTAAAAGAACTAGAGCAATTTTTAATATTCTGTGCTAATAGTACAACTTCCAGTCCTATATACGGAGAGCTTTATTTATATACAAGATGCCACAAATACAAAAGGTATTTCTGGCACAATTACACGCAAACTAATTGTTTTGAGTGAAGATCATTTTACCTAATATTATAAAATGTATCTCATAATGTATGTAAAAGAATTTATGTAATTATATAAATTAGTTTCACATATAAATAGGAATTATTGAAATATAAATAAGGGCTTTTGAATAGTTAAAACATTGGCATAAAGTATGAATTTGTTTAAAATAAGTATCCCCATTTAAAAAAAAGCACTTTAACAAAAGTCAAAATTCGCTTTCTTTTATGTTTGTTTCGAAGGGAGCAAACCTTTTGTAATGTTTCAGTTATTTTTAATTAGATTGGTCTAATGAAATTTTACTAATTCACTTAATATTTTACATCGCATTATAGTTTGAAAATGTAAAAAAAACTTGGAATTTTAAGGTTTTGAAAACTAAATTAAACTTAATATGCACACAAACACACTTGTAACGCATTCAATTGATTACAAGTGTTAATATGGTTAAAATAAAAAATTAAATTAAGTTTTATTTTTAGCTGCTGGAAAATAACAAGGCAGCAGACTATCCATGCTTTTACTTTAATTACTCTAAAACATAATCGTAGTAATATAATTAACAAAAATATTTCTCCAAAAAAAACATAGCTTTAAAATTTAATTAAGATACTAACATTCTATCCTTAATTTGATTTTAATACAAATTAATTAGTTTATTTTAATTATATTGTACTCAGAAATCGGATACAGCAAGCGCAGCTACTTACCCATTCTGCTTAGAGTTTCATTATTTCATTACCTTAAGTAGTTTATATGCAAATGCGCTTAACAAAATGGTTGAAGCTCTCGTCTAAGCTCTCGGAATCTAAATAAATTGTATTGAATCCAAAACACTAAATGATTAAAACTGCAATATTTGAACGAGCTTGTAGAATACATTCATTGGATGTGCTGAATTTAAATAAAAATAATTAAGTAGAACAGTTTTAAGATGAGCTTAAGAAAAGAAACAATAATATACTGCTTTAAATTTTACTGAGAAAATAAAAAGGCTGGCTACGAAAAATTAAATATTGAAAATTAAAGAAAACATTGGGAAATTAAAGTACTATATCTGTGTTTTTATGGAGTTGCTCGACTGAATTAGTGGGCCGTAGGGGCGTAACTTAAATCATAGCCCAATCTACTGTAAGAGTGAATGAATCTTAACGCCGCATTCACACCTAGGCAGTCAGCGTTGAGCGTCTAGCCAATCTATCTCGGGCGCAAAAAAGTGATTGGCTAGACGCTCGACGCTGACTGCCTAGGTGTGAATGCTGCTTAACGCTACACTAAGGCGATTGGGCACAGACCTCATTATTTTGAACCATGGTCAAGTGACGAGGACAACACTTGAGCTAGCACCCCTTTCCCTTATCCTAACTTCCGCACCGCACCAATGGAAAAACATTTGAACCGAATCTCCTCTGATTACATCATAAAGATAGAAAAGAGAGGATTTATAACAAATCATCAAGTTATAAGGATTTTTAATAAAAAAAATGATTCAACAGATTCGAGTCGTTGTACGTCATCTTTGTGCATAAAATGACCGCAATTTTTCAGGCTTTAGATCAGTACTTCCGCATCAGTTGTCAAGGTAACGGACTCGTGGCCGGCGTGTCATGAGTTCGAGCCTGGTACTACTGAAGACCCGCCGTATAGGGGAGCGATGCACATTCAATCTGTCGAGAGCTCAAACGTCCTCCCGTTGGTGTGGTAGTTAGGAGAGGGAGTTGCCTGCCCAGATGTCGTCGTCACTTAACCATGGTTCAAATTGACGAGGTCCGTTGCCAAAAGCCCTCGAATAGCTGAACAGGGTGACGTTAATATCCACTCGCTCACTCCACATCTGTTGAGTTGTAAATTCAAGGATCATTTTTCCATAATATCGCGGTGTTAAATAGGTTTGGAAGAACATTATAAGCTACAGACATTAGACTCCACTTAAAAAGTACCTTTCGTGCGCTTTTTCTGTCTAAGCGTTTCATTCGATCCAAATCCAATGCAATCTACAGAGTGTCTCAGGATCGCTGGGACAAACTTTAAGAGGCAAGGTATATGCGTAGCAACCCATGCTCAAAAAAGTCTTCCTTCGACGCTAGATGGGGTTGTTCACAAGAGCATTTAAGGAAACGTATTACCGTATTCATTTGAGCGGTCATTAACCGCAGAGGAGTAGGGGATATTTTACAAACACCGAGCTGGTGGATATGTACATATTCCTCTGCGGATATGCACGTTGGTATCCTTAAATGCTCTTGTGAACAGCGCCACCTTGCCCTGAATGAAGACTTTGCTTTGCAAATCTTAATATTCTCATGATGCCCCTTAAAGTTTGTTCCAATAACCTGTATAGTTATATGTAATAAAGAAAAACCTAAAATCATCAATCTGATTAAATTTTACCCTTTAATTGATTTTAAGCTTTTTAAAAATTAGAATATTATCATTTTAATACAATGGGACAAAAGTATATAGAACGAAAAGTGCAACAAACCAAAACGAAACAAGATTGATCAAAACATGTGGAAGAAAAATATATTCACTTCAACGAACGGAAGTATAGTGTAGTTCTAATTATTTGCCGAGTGATACAGAAAAAAGTATTTCACCTAGAATTTCATTATTTCTACAATACTGCATGCGTTAAAGGAATTATCTCATCGTGGAAATGTTATTAAAAAAGTTTTTTAAAGAGACAAAAACTACTCCCCTTTTAAATTGGTTTACCCCGAAACTCATTTTCTTTCTGGTAAATGCTGCAAAGAAAATGCGTCGTCTAAATACCAGTAAAAAGTTATGGGTCGACTGACCGTTCGCTCATTGGCTTTAGAGGTTGCAGATTCCATCCCGGCAATAGTCGATAGATTTTCTGTATGCGAAAATCGTAGGCGAGCATGTCATATGATTATGGGACATGTAAAAGATTCTTGAGTATTAATTTGGCTCTGGTTATCTCAGCATTATTTAGCATACGACGAAAGCTTGAATTAAAATTAATTTAAGTGTCAAAACTAGGGTGTCACCATGAAATGGCTTTCATACTTGGGGACTCCAACCTTGTGGGACTAAATGGGGATATCACCCTTGCCGTGTCTACAAAGGTTGAACTGCCAAAACCCAGCCATTTGAAAGGGAAAGAGTTATACTAAAGTTGAACAATTTTTTTTAGACTAGAATTCACATGTTATTTTACGTTAATACACGAGATGAATAATAGAACAGTTAAATGAAACATATTTAAATCTAACGAGCTACTTAATAGATAATAATGGCAGTGTATTCTGTTTTGTTAAAATATTCTCACAGATAAATCGGTTTAAAACTATTTCTGTCATCATTTCATTGAAACGATTTGCAAAGTGGCGTTGCTACGGTAATTAAATTGTCTAGTCAACTTAACCACAGCAGCTATTGATAATTCAATGAAATAAATTATTAGAGAATTCCTAAAATAAAATTAATTCATTTGCATCTTTCACAACATTGGACGAATTTAAAATTCATCCAGTTACAATCATTTGCTATGACTATGTAGAAAAAATTGCAAATCGCTCTCCTCCCATTTCTTTCTTTCTCGAATCTGAGAAAAGGTTTAGGGATAAAGTCCGAGTAAAATTTTAAAAATGTAACCCACGTTTGTTATCGCTATTAAAAGATAAATGTGAGCATTCGAGAATAGTTGCACAAATCAATAAAATCAGTTAATAATACACCTTGATTGAATACAGAAGAATAGAAGTTTAAAACATTTAGAATGCAACATAGGTTGCAAATGTCTTGATCATGACAAAATTCAAGACTCACGAAATGATTTTATCCTATGCACATAGAAAAGCTTATTTTTTTCAGAGTATAGAAAGAAAGTCTTTTTGGCAGGCAAACCTTTGCAGACACCGCAAGCCCCCAAGGGTGAGAACCATTTCATTAGTGGCTCTCACCAGATACTACATAGAGCCATAATTCAATGGTTCGAGAGTATCAGAGCAAAATTAATACATAAGGGACCTTTTACATGCCACATAATCGTATGGCATGCGTGCCCACGATTTTCGCACTCAGAAAATCTATCCATTTCAGCCGTCATCGAGCCCGCAACCTTAGGCTTACAATACCTCTAAGCCACAAAGAAAGTATTTAATTTAGTAGGATTATAGAAACAATGCTTTAATTTGAAGGAAAAATTTCTAAATAAATTTCAAAATAATAAAGATAATACTCCCTTCTGAAATTTCTAAGATTTCGAAACAAAAAATAAATTCTTTGAGATTTCTTTCTGGCAGAAAAAATGAATATAACAAAGTTTTGGGTTATTCCAATTTAATTGCATTAAATTTAAAATCAGAATACGTTTATATATGGGAGATTAAAAATATTTTAAAAAGGAAAAGATGTTTCGTCATATTGAATGGTAAACAGAAATAAATCTCGTGTTTCCATAACAACTACACAACTCGCTTAAATCAATTGTTAATTTAACTAATTTTCGAAGTTTTTAAACCAAAATCAAATATGAACTTTAAATAATAAAAGTTTTATGTTTGAATCTAATGTTTTACTTCTAAAACCTTTTAAAATCAAAGTAAATATTGAAACGTATGTAATAAAAATTTTTAATTATAAATATTTTAATTTTAAAATAAACGAAATTAATTAAAAAAATAGCTAGATAATTTATTTTAATCTAAGCAAATAGAAATCAATTTTTAAATAAGGAATACATAATGTTATCAAAATTTAATAATCTCATTTCAAATATTCCAATTAAATTAAAATACTAAATCTATAAAAATATTAGCACACATGCGGTGAAAAGTATTAAAAATGTATTATTTCAAGAACTTAGCCATGACAATGGAATAAATTAAACGTGCAAAATATTGCATGTGTTCAATCAAAAGACACAGGTTTTCCTTCTTAAATATTCTGGAATAGAAAAATTTAAGAAACAGCAAAGAGAGCAAAAAAAAAAATCTTGAATAACTTTCATATATACATATATATATATTACCTTAAATACTGTGTGTTCTAAATGCAAATGAGGAGACAACCCCTCTCCTAACTTCCACACCACAGTAATGGGAATACACTTGAACCTCTACAGATTTAACGTGCAGTGGTTTCTCTACACGGCGGGTCTTCAGCGACACTTGACTCGAATTCATGACACGCCAGTGAAAAGTCTGTGACCTTGACCATTAGGCTACCACGGTCTCGATCAAAGTGAAAAAAGATTCTCACAATAAAAAGGAATATAGAGTGATTCTAAATCATTTTTACAAATGAAGAGTGATGATGGTACTCATCCGGACAACCCATAATTCCAGTGGAGCATTGGGTCGCATTTCACTTTAAGAGATAGAAAAGAGGAATATCAAAATTCCAACCTGAACTCACAACAGTTTTGAGAAAGCGAATGAATGATACCAAAAGGAGCACGACCAGGTTTATTGTTCGGTGAAAAACTACCAGCAACTGTTCAAAATGCCAACCACGCGTGTCGTTGAAAAAGCGACACCGATAAATTAGCGACTGGCACACCCTCTCGAAAATTGCTAGTGCTGTGTTAATTTTGTCTCCACGGTAATAATTCTCGCCACGAAAGTTTCAGCTTAGTCCACAGGAGTCTCGTACACTAAATATTTCATGTGCCCCCAATAGAAAAAGTCCAGTTGGTTGAATGTCCGGTGAGGGAGGAGGCTTAGCCACAGGTCCGCAAGGTCTGATCCATAATGCGACATTCAAAAAGTTACGGAGCCTAATGGGAAAATGTGAGAGGACTCCATTGAGCAAATCCCACACTTCTCTCTAGATGGGGAATGGAACAGGCTGCAGTAAACTTGGAAGCACTTGTTCCAAGAAGATACGATATGTTCCGCTGGTCAAACGGTCTGGCAAGATGCAAGGGCTTACCAGGTAATCACCAAGGATGCCTGCCCAGACGTTTACGAACATTTTCTACAGTTGATTAAGGAGAGTAGTGCAGGGAGGATTGCTGTCAGACCAAACGTGTTGATTGCGTATGTTGAAATTGCCTTCTCTACTAAATTTTGACTGGTCCCTAAATAATACCAATGCAGGAAATCTTGGATCGCTGTGTTCTCCATCCCCAGCATCCACTACACAAAGTTTGCGTGGCGGGGATAATCTTCTGTTTTCAAAGGTTTCACTATTTGCAAGTATTAGGGGTGTATGCTTTCCTCGTGTACAATACGCCACACCGCTGGCTGAGAAATACCCATTTCGTAAACCACCCCTTGCGTGCTTGTGAAAGGAGTTGCTTCAAATCTAGCCAAAACTCGTTCTTCCATTTATGGCGCTCGAGCATTTCGCAAACATCCTGCATTGCGGTTTGAGATGGAAAACGAACCAGTTTCTCGCAGTTATCGATCAACACTAGAGAAGGTTGAATGACGAGTTTGAAACCACTATTCGTACAATCTTCGTGCCCATTCCCTTTTGCTTCACTGTGTATAAAGGTGCATATCTGCCAATTCATCGTACGTGCACTTCACCATAAAAACATTCACAAAAAGTTTTAGACGATGTTATCAAGATAATGCTTGAAGCCATCGTGTAGTGCCGTTTTTAAAGAACAAAGTTTGCTCTGACAGCTTTTCTCCGGTAGTAACTAAAAGCAAAATTCTGCTTCTCGGTGGAAATTTACATGCGATAAATTCCTGATTGTCTTAAGAGATATGCTAAGTAGGCGGGTACAAAATGACGTCAGAGACGATGACGTATTGCTTCATCTCACAGGATTCATCTGTTCTTTTTACTGCCTCTGAGAACAAAATATGGCCGCGGTAACCGAGTAGTATATGTATCGGACCGTAGCTTGCCTTGTCACGAGTTCGAAACCCGTACCACTAAAGAACTTTCGTGTAGGGCAGCGATGCACGTTAAATCTGTCGAGAGCTGAAACGTCCTCCCGTTGGTATGGTGTGGTAGTTAGGAGAAGGGGTGCCGGCTCGGGTGTCGTCCACGTCTCTTGACCATGGTTCAAAATTACGTGGTCCGTCGCCAAAAGCCCTCGTGTAGCTGAGCAGTGTGACGTTAATATTCAATCAATCAGAGAACAGAATGCAGCTCTATGTTCCTATGTAATTATGGGTCGGCTAAATGAGTACTATCACACCCCTCTAAATTTATAAAAACAATTTAGGATCACCCTGCACATTCAATCCTTGTAATAAAATGGAATCCAATTACATAAAACAATGGCACACACAGGAATCTTTCGAGGGTTGAGGGGTCCAGATATGAAGGTGCACATATTCTCGTATCATACTCCGATACGCCGCTAAACGTATTCTTTTGATTTTGTCGTTTGTCGGGAACAAAAAACAGAAAGAAATTATTCATAAATAATTAGTATTAATTATTAATAACAAATAATTAAATTTTACGTACTATATATACATGGAATTATCAATCGAAAAAAAATTCAAAGGAGATGGGGGGTCCGGACCCATGCCCCCCTCTTTTGTGTGCACCTCATATTAAAATAATATAAACACATTTTTTAAAACAAACGTGATTGTGTATGATACAATACTTTAGAATATAAGGAAATGCTTGAAGAAAAAAGAACAGATGAAAAGAACTGTAAGGAATCAAAGTACACATTTTTCACATATGTAAAAGAGAAGAAATTCAGTTAAATCTTACAACCTCTCATTATCATTTGCATGTCTAACAAATAAAAGTCAACGTACATAAAAACAGGAAAATCCATTAAAACTTCCGAATAACAAAATGAATTTTAAAATTAAAATGCATGTGTGATTTCTTGAGGAAACTGGAGCAAAAATAAACACATTTTTATTTTTCAGAATATGAAATGCGGAAACCGTGTGGCGATTCCCTCACGATGAGTGATCTCGGTAAACAAGTCACGGACAAGTCTTCGAAAACATCTCATTATTCTTGCCCATCAGGTAATTTTAAAGCCTTGTTTATCCTTCTCTAAACTTTGATGCATAGCTCTCAAGATTCGTGGTATATCCTTTCATATTTCTTCTTCTTTTCTTTATTTTGTGTTTCTTAAAATGCCCAATAGAGTTTTACTTTGCAGCCTTTATCGGTTTTCGCTTTGGATTTTTTTTTCTTTTTTTGTAAAAAATTCATAAATATGCAATGGTGAATTTATTAAAAGTAAAACGATGAAATATTCAAATTGTGATTTCTCGTACAATGCTTTGATTAAATTTTGTATTTGTCACTTTAATCTTTTCAAAAAAGTTCTTAATTCTGTTTAATTTAATGGTTACAGTGAAGAAAGTATTTAAGTATTTGCTGTGATATTTTCAGGACATGCAGTGTGATGAAGCATTTTTCTCATCTTAAATTTAAAGTTTCTCATACATTTCAACAAAGTTTTACCTTGTACGTTATGTTAGGTATATTCATTTATTTTCTTATAGAAAAATAATACAATGATGAATAGATATTAAACTTTGGAATGGTTCAAGTTTAGATAAGAAAAATATTTCTCCGTCACCCATAAATTCTTTCATCTTTGCACACTTTTATTCAAACTTCCGAAGCTCAAAAAATAGCATAAATATTTTTCCCTATACTTTAAATATACATTTATATTACTCACATTCAGTTTCACAAAACTTGTAAAATAATAGATAAACTTTCATCCAGAAATACTGTCTTTGGTATCATATTTTGTGGAAATGTGGAGGTCATTTTTGGGACATTCATTGTAACTTCTCTCTCTTCTGTAGCAAAAATTATATATATATTTTTTACAAAGTTATAATAACACAAAGCTACACACTAAATTACATGCTAAATTTCATCAAATGGAATTTAAAAATATGAGCAGACGACTATAGTTTTTTTCAAGGGAAAAAAGCCATTAACGAGACATGACAGAACCATTAAGAGGGGGGAGAGAAGACTTCTCATTTTAAACTGGTCTGTTCTATTTTACGATTTAAGGGCAAATTAATAACAAAGGAAAGACAAAAAAAAACAACGATTTTATGTGAATTAAGTGTCTGCATCATTCGAAATCTTTTATCTATGAACTTTGATGAACCTCAAAAATAGAAAGAAAAAAACTATTTAAGCCAGTGCCAATAAATACATCAAGGAAAATTTTTAAAAATTATTACACTCGCATCTTCTTTGACAAATTCACTTTGAGTTTTCAAATCGAATTTAGAAAAGTGTTAAAACAAGTTAAAAAGACTTTTCGTTACCTAAAAAAACAAAGCTTTCATTAAAGCTTTTCAAAGAAACAAAAAAACTTATCCAATAATGTTTGATTTTATTCTATTAAAAGTACTTTAAGTTCCAAAAGATTAAAAATCAGTCATTAATTCTATAACATTAGAATAATTTTAAAATAATGTTAAAAAACATTTTTAAGTGTAAATTAATAATTTAATTTTAAAAAACCTCATATGTTTTGTATTAAGAAAATGACAGACATTTTCTGATAAAAAAAAATAATTCATTATTGATACACAGTGCATACTCGGAACACAAATTTATTCTCTCTCACGTCCACATTTCAGTTAAAATAAATATTTAACTATCTAACTCAAATGGTAATTAAGGACGGATTTTTGACAATTGTTTATCATATTTATTTCTCGACTATCTTCCATTCGCCTTCACCGAGGATTTTAATTAAACTTAGAATTAAATAAAAGATTAATATTTAATGTTTTGAGAGACTGTCTGCGTAAAATTTTTTTTCCCTCTTTTGGAAATTTTGGATTTATAATCATCGTTTTAGTTAATTTTGCACTGAATTCTTACATTCGAAATACACTTACAATCTTTTCTTGAATTTTAACGTATATTATTAGATTTGTGCTGTGGCATAAATATTTAATTATTATTCCAACTTTAAAATTGATTCATTCAAATATTTTAATCTTAATGTAAGCAAAAGTCTGATTAAATATTTTACTATTTCTCTATGGTATCTTCAAGAGTTAAACAATGTGAATAGTTAAATAAATATTTGGTTCTATAAACGTTTTATTAATTTGTCATTTTTACCCGATTGAAATATATTTGGTACTAATGAGTTTTTAATTAAATAAAATTCTGCTGAGTGTTAACCTTATACTGGTCACTAAGTATTACAAATATTTCTATTAACTATATATTTTCTTCAATATTAAGTTAAAACTTGTGACGAGGACAACAGAGTAGGCGAATACTCACCTTTAATCATGCTTTAAATATACAGTCTGACCTCTCTCTCCCATGTTAAGAACCTCTACTTTACAAACCTTTTCCTGGAAATAAGAATACAAGGCATATTGAAAATTAACCTCTGTTTGACGAATTTTACACAAAATGAACTTTTTTTCGGGATTTAGTGACTTTGTTGAATAGGGGCACGACTGTATTTGCTCTACCATGGCAACGTTTTTAAACCATGCTGAAGAGAACCACATAAAACACCTATGGATACAAGGCTAGGGTTGAAGGAACTTAAACGGAGGCTAAAATCATGATTGTCTAATACAGTGCTTCTCAAAGTTTCAACATTCGCGACCCAATATTCAATCATAACTTTCATCGCCCCCCCCCTCACACAATAACAATGTATTGAATTCAATAATGCTAAAAATACGATGCGACTTTCACCTCTTTAATGCCACCGGCGTATATAAACGTCTCGCTCAGCCAAAGCATTGATTTCCCCTGACGTATGTATACGTCTTTCCGAAGTACGATCTTTTCTGTGCACTGCTATCCATAAAATTATTCCGAAGGTCTTGGAATGCAATAAAAGGACCTTGACAATGTTTACGAAGGATTTACTTATTTCAGATTATTTGCTTCTTTATCCCCCCCCCCCAAATATACGCGCGAAAACGTGGGGACAACGGTTGGTATGGGAACGCTAATAGTGTAACTTTTATGTGTGGCAGTTAAAGGATTCCTTATAAACCGTACAGATTATCAAGATAAGTGTTTTATGTATATACTTTGTGAAGATCCCCTTGGATCTCAAAACGGTAATCAGTATAAGAGCCAGTAGCCATTTTTATAAATAACTAAGTTTATTTGGTTATCTTTTCCAAATAGAATCAAAGACTTTTATTAACAAATATATCTAACTAGTTATATGAGGTTTAAAAGGGACTTTCCTTTAAATAAACTTAAATATTTAATGATCAAAATGACAAATATCGATCACGCAGAGATTACCGCGATAAGAGATCCCAGAATTATATTCAATGATGTTCCTATTGAACATTTAACTTGTTCACTTAATATAAAACTTTAATGAGACTTTAATTATAAATCAATATAATTATCAAAGCTCAGCTCTTCCTGTGATTTATCCACCTAGCAACTGATACATTAATACTATTCCGTTTGACTAAATACTTTATCTAATCTGCATAAATCCTGTCCTCCTTTTGGATTTTAAAACAGACGACTTTTTTTCCGTATTTTGTCACAACTTTTTGAATAATTTTATAAATGACAATCGCATGGGGTTGGTTATTGTTTAACTTGTTTAACTTAGTCAGTAAAGCACTTACATTTATAAGCGTTTATTAAAATCTTCTTTTATTTTTTTTTATTATGTCGGAATAAATTTTGTCTGTTTACTTTCAATAAATTAATTTTTTTCAAATAATCTTCTGCATTTGACTTTTCAATGTGCTTGCGCCCCCCCCCCCTCGTACAGTTGTCACGCCCCCAAAGGGGGCGCGTCCCACAGTTTGAGAAACACTGGTCTAAGACAAGTTCTTCACAGTTAATAAATCAAAGTAAAATCGCCCTGCGAAATTAAAAAAAAATCAGATGATTTGAATAAAAGTTTGCAATAGACCAGATTTTTAGACGAACTTTGTGTGCATTTCGGAAACTTCGAAATGAAGAGAATCATAAATATGAAAGGAATGTAACGTAAATCTAAATCGCAAGAAATTGTTTAGAACAGTGATACTCAACCTCTGTGGCCAGTCGTCGTTTTATGAGTGGCCCAGCCGTGATCCATTACACCAAGAAATTCAGTTATTTAAGAAAGATATAGTAAAAGTTTAACGAAAAATTCTATCAATCAAATCTTATCAATTTGCTTTTTTTTTTATAGAGGAATGTAAACAAGAGGCTTGGCCATGAATTAAAGGAAATTGAAATTACCTTATAACTCCATAAAAAATGCGTAAAAATGTATATTTTTTGCGCATGTTTGAAATAAAGGTTATTATATTAAAATAAAAGCCAAAAATGAGTTTTAATATTTCGGTCAATATTTCGCCTTGTTCAATGTTGATTTCATCTTATAGAATATTTTCCCTCATGTTATCTTATGTTCCTTATCCTCATGTTACGATTGATTGATTGATTGAATATTAACGTCGCACTGTTCATGTTTTTGGCGACGGACCACGTAATTTTGAACCCGTGGACGACACCTAGCTGGCACCCCCTCTCCTAACTACCCCCCACACCAACGGGAGGAAACAGATTTAACGTGCATGCTAACCCTGGTTTTAGTGGTACTGGGCTCGAACCCGTGACAAAGAGCGTTTTCATGTTATGGCTTCTATCAAAAAGGCTGAGCATCAACAAGCATCAAGGAAACTTTAAGATAAAATAAAATACTTGAAATGTGTGTTAAGAACTTTATGATAAAGTGACAGTTTTTTAATTGTTTCTTAATTACAGTCGGACCTCTATTTTAACGAAGTCGCAAAATCCCTAAAAAAACTCGTTATGGGGGAATTTTCGTTAAATAGAGATTCATCTTTTAATATACTTAAGAATCCACATAAAATAAATTTTAAACACAAACATTACATATTAAAAATGTAATTATTCACACATTTTTTGTAAATTACTATCTATTTCATGTACCTTACCTATCAAAGAAATCTGATAGGAGAACAGGAAAAAAAATTGTCCAGGAATACTCAGTATTTTTAACTTAAAGAAATGTGTGTGATTTTATATTAAAATTAATGAATTTTATGATATTTTGTAATTTTAAGCCAACAGGTAGTTTTAAACATACCTTTTATAACCAGTCATTTTAAGCATACGTATCAACACACATGAACTCTATAATTTAATTACCGATAAAAATCTATTAATCTTATTTAAGTTTTTTTGTTTGAAAAAATACGGCAATTTCCTTACTTTAGGTGAATTAGGCACATGGTAAGCCCAGTTCAGGGTCATTGATCACCATAAAATTTATTAAAAGAGAGATAAGTTGAAGTGTCGAGAGAAAACTATTTTAAAAACAGAGAGAGAAAATTGAATCACAAGAAAAAAAATTTCACTAAGTAGAAAGTGCACTTCGTTATTTGGAGTTCATTTTACGCGGAAAATCGTAAAATGTTCTTGATTCAAAAAAAGTTTGCAAAATAGAGAAATTCGAAAAAAAGAGGTTCGCAAATTGGAGATTTGGCTGTATTTTTGAATTATTTGGGGGCTTTTTCGGTTTTCTATTAATATATAATAGTTTGTTTAAACTACACACACACATAAGCACTCGGTTACCGCAGTCACACACTTAAATTCTGTAAAATACCTCAAAAATTTACATTTGTTTACTCAATTGTGAATATTTCAACAAGAAAATTTTATATAAATATATCCTTTTTAAGAACGCAATGCTTTCTCTCCTCAATTAAAAATTATATTTATTTTTTAAATTCCAAATTTTAGGAAATAAAGGTGATTATGCCGAGCCCTACGCCTGCAGTGATTCTGTACCTCCAAGACAAGTAAGATATTTCATATACTCTTCTGTTCATGAAATATTTAAAAAAATGTCTTTGTTTTGAAAACGGTGAATAAAAAACCTCGTTTTATTCTGTATAACAGTTAGCATTTTTTTTATTTTCAATCCTAAGCACAGTGTTAATCTTCTGAGAATTATTTATCTTTAAATAGCCTTTATTATCATACATTGACAAGCTATAAATTCACAAATAAAGCCCTGGAAAAAATAAAACTGTCATTTGGATTAGTTCTTTTTTTCTTTGCAAATATTTTTCAACTATTATGAAGCTGTAGTAATTTCCGAAAGCATATTTGAGATTTTAATAAATGTTATGGTAAAATATGTCTTAATAAAAAAATAACCTAAAAAATTGCCATCTTAGAAATGTACTACAATTATCTTATGTAATGACATTTGTGTTAAAATAAAGGTAAAATCTTGTTCCTGAATTTTATAAAATTATTACTAGAGAATCTTAAATTGGCGGATTGATACAAACTTTGCACCCACATCAAATTCTTTTTATATTCGAATAGAAGAATTGAAAATTTAGAGTCTTGGAACAGCAGTAAAATATTACATTCATTCCCAATTGAATTTTTCAAATTATATGAGACACATTTATTGTTTAAAAACGACTGATATGAATCCTAATACTTTTTTGATTGCTTTCTTTGCTAACTGAGCATAATTCCAGTTCAAGGTATTGTTCTATTTATAATTTTCTAAAATTATAATGAAAATATTTTACTTTATTTTCATTTTTATATAAAAGGGACTTGACGCTTCTGTAACAAACAAAACTTAAATTCAATGAACCCACAAATTTAACCAATTTACAATGGTGCTCCAATTTGAGAGCGTACAATTATGTGTACCACGGAAATCGAGCAATGCCGTGTAGACTCGTTCATTACAAAATAAGTGTCGTTGATAAAATATGGGATCAAAAGATTGGATTGTTTTATAAAATTGGCAATTTTTTGTTACCTATACTTATTTATTTGGCTAACATAATAGTATATTACAGACATATTTACTCGAAAAGCGCAAAAAACCCTAAAAAAACAAAAGTAAAAATGTTTACAAAAAATCGGTTATAGTGAACTTTTCAACTTTTCTTTTGCCCCTTTTAGGCTAACATCTGAAAAACATTATCATCGCACATAAATAACGAACTTATACGCTGTCTCTACCGGTGCATACTGGAACGCATGAGTTCATTTTAAACTTTTCATGGTTTTTATTTGTTTTACTCCGGCCGGGTCTCAAAATATTCTAAACATCAAGAAAGTAAACATGTTTTGTTTTTCTCAAAACTTACAATTTAAATAGCCAATGGTTAATACTTTCCAAGTATGACGAATATACTCGCCAACGCACAAAATCCTACAACTTCTCCAATATGAGTATACTCGTCCATCGCAGTTAACTGGTTAATCAGAAAAATTTTCGAATGATTGTTCAAAAGCGGATATTTCACAAATGCTAAAAAAAAATCAGTCCTTTTTTCTACCCAGGCAGTCAACGATGTACTCCTTCCTTAATTTTATTTCGAACTGAAATAAATTTATTTTCCTTTTTATGTCTGCCCCTGTACACAATTCTATTACTTATTTACCTTATTTTATATGCTATTTTTTTAAAAAAAAACATGTCAAAAGCAATACGAAAAACTTAAATATAGTTCAACGTATGATATACGAGGGTGAATCGCAAAGTAAGCTTCCTCTGTCGACTGTGGTAAGAGTTGTGTATAAAAGTCAAAATACAAGTGAATTTTGCATTGTTCTTCTTGTAACTATATTTTATAATAAGATAATTGAAATATTTCTTGATATTACAGGGATCTGATGGACTGTTTGCTACTATTAAAAGATGCCCCACAAGACCCATTTACATGTCAGCCTCTTACAAGCAAGGTATGTGATCGACAAATTAATTTTGAATTAAAAATATAATTTATTACCCCTTAATTATAAAAACAATCAATATAGCCCAAATATTCTTTGCAAGCTTAGTGAGACAATGGGATAGCCTAATCAGCAAAGAAATTCCTATAAAATGTCCATATTTTTCATAACTTATTTTCTATGTAAATAGAAGTTTTATAAATGTTTTTGATGGTAAAGTCCTACGAGGAAGTTTTCAAAACAGGAGAAAATTCAGTACTTTCCCGTTAACCAAATGTCGCCGATTGTGAACCAAACGCGAGCCGAGTCACCAAACGAAGCGAATGACAAAACAATTAACAGAATAAAAGTTGAAAACTTTCAACTGTAAACAAATATTACAGAATTATCGGCATGTTGAAAGATTGCATCACCAACGTACTCCGTCACAAAAAGACAGTTTCATTTCATGATTATGATCGCATATTCCATTCTATGCCAATATGCTTTTCTCTTGAAAAAAAAGAAAATTAACCCCTTCTTTAATTCTGGCAAAATCCCAAAATTTCATCATTTTTTTAAAACAAAAATTAAGACGGAAGAAAGAAAAGAAAACAGTCTTTGTTTTGAAAGAATTCAGAGAATAGAGCACATGTTCCCTAACGAACATTCCCTTTATGTGGTTGTAAGACATTTGGCGGAATTCTACATTATGTAGCTATTTTTCACTTGCGCGCGGCTAACGGAAAAGTACCGAAAATTAACACCAAGGAAAATTACATTTACAGAAATCAACAAGTTTAGATCATATAGTAATTGATTAGATAAGCACTATTTAATCAACAGATCTCCAACCCCATTGGGGTCACAGGGAATTATCTCGGAATCACACGGGATGAAAAAAAAATTAACATTCAAATTTAATTGAATATAAACATTATTGCAAACTTTGTTGAGAAAAATATTGGCTTTCGAAATGTGCCAAGATCGCATTGTCAAAAAATTTGAATACCATTGGATTAAATATAAAGACAAGTACACAGTTCATACGGAAGGTAAAAAAAAAAATTAGTAGTACTCGGTTAAGAAAAAGTTAAAATGCGACTACATAACAAGTTCTTTATCGTTATCTGTTTCGCTGGAGAAAAAAATTTTTCGTTGATATATTAAATAATTTGATTTTGATTTGTAACATTTTTAAGACATTCATTAATGTCTTCTCTCCCTCAAGTTCTTAGTCTTCTTTGACTAAAATTACTCCTTTTATTTTGCCAATTGATTTATTGATTGAATATTAACGTCGCACTGTTCAGCTCTACACGAGGGCTTTTGGCGAAGAACCACGCAATTTTGAACCATGGTCAAGTGACGTGGACGACACCTGAGCTGGCACCCCCTCTCCTAACTACCACACCACTGTAGGACGTTTCAGCTCTCGACAGATTTAACGTGTATCGCTACCCTACACGGCGGGTCATTAGTGGGACTGGGCTTTAACTCGTGACAAGGCAAGCCACAATCCGATACATATACCACTCGGCTACCGCGGCCCCTTTATTTTGCCAAAGATAGTATCTTGTCCGTCCTGATGCCAATAAAGAGTCTCTAAATAGAGGATGGATTCACATTAAATCTGTGGCGGTTCAAAGTCCCCCCATTAGAACTGTGAGGAAGTTTTGAGGGTGAGGTCCCAGCTCGGGTATCATCCTCGTCCTCTGACCAAGACTGAAAATTATGAGGTCCGTCACCAATAAGCCTTGCGCTGTTCTTTAGTACGACGAAAAAAGAATACCTTACAGCCTTAGAACTCAAGATATGATAGAAAATTGTGACATTTTAACAAAGATTTATTAGTTTGAACAGTGTTGGAAATGAACCATATTTTTATCACTCGGCATTTGGAAGGTGATTTGTCCATACACACACACACATTATGAATATGTTTAAGCAATAAGTACTTTGATTGCTTCACTCTTTCGTCTGCATTTTTCAGGCCGATTCAAAAGTCCATCCAACACAAGCACCTCAAAATTGGGAATCAGTGTCAGATGATGACGTAGTACATTCACTCACTTTATATCCATGACTCCCAACTTTAAGAATACGAACCCTTAAAATCTTGATATGTCTTATTTTAATGGAATTATAGTCACTGACTGCATGATTGCAATGGATGTAGTCTCACAGTTTTGAATAGAAATCTATATGTATAAAAATATATGTCTATATATATGAAATCGCATCACTCCAAAACCCTTCAACCGATGACTATGAAAATTTGAATGCATATGTAATTTTTTATGGATAAGGTTTTTGTGCTATCTTCTTTGTTGAAACTCCCCACCAGCTAGCGCTGCAGTATATCAAATTCTGCACCGTTCTATCAATCGCCAAGTTGCCCACAGGGTCGCCAAAAGGAATGTCAACTTGGCTTTATCGCCAACATTTCGCTATGTTTCCATTGAATCGCCATTGTACTATAAGGAACGGCGTTGTGTGTGTGCGTGCGAATATTACATATTTAACATAAAATAAATACAACAGATAAATTAAGTTACGTAATACTAATGTATTACAAATACACATATAAATTATTTACACTATTTTTTAAGCGTTCATGACACAAAATGTGTAACAATGCGTTACTTTTGCCAAGTATACACACAAGCTTTGGAAGGCGTTTTCCAAAATCGACCCCAAGAGAGTTACGGGCGTTATAAATAAAAAAAATCATTTTTATCAGCTTAAATCTACAGACTTAAAATTTAACAAATAAGAGTTTATTGTTCAGCTGAAATATGGAAAAAACTTTTTTTTAGTTTAACTTGTAATTCACGTAAAAATTAACCAATTAAAAACTTCTATATCTTTCCATCTCTGTATTGTTTAATTTTTTAATTTACCCGTGCGAAGAATGGGTATACCAGCTAGTATATTATAAAACTACGCTCGGTTTTTTTTTTAAGTTAAAAGTCGTAACAAATACTTTATTATTTTCTTTAAAAAAATAAAATGATTTAGAAAGAAATTTCAAGCATTTTCTTTTCTTTTCTTTTTAATTCATGTCAATTTCACAAATAGATTTTAAGACAATAAGCAATATTTATTTGGTATATTTACATACTTTTCTCGCGAGTATATCTAGGTAAATTATATTTCTGATTTCAATAAAA